>WBNH01000422.1:57915-183433 GCA_013401255.1 Urocolius indicus | reverse complement strand
CGGAATGGGTCCCCTTTGGGGGCAACGACGACAATGAGAGGTAGGGGGGAAGGGTGGGTGAGAAAGAGAGAGACCTGCTTTGGAGGGAGGGCTCAGCGAGGGCCATTTCAGTGCTCTTTCTTTCCTTTATTTAAATTTGTTTTTGTTTGATGCCGCGAGGCTGTGGCAGTGTAGCGTTGTCTTTGTAGGGTGAGAGCAGCCTGGGCTCGGTGCGGCAGCGCCGGCTTATGCCGCGGGAGGAATCCTGTCGGAGGGACGGGGGGGGGGTTTGCTGGGCGGCCGGGCAAGGGTAGCGCTAGGTGAGGAGGAGAGGAAGGGAGGATTGATGGCTGTAGCGCTTCCCCTCTGCCTTTAGCCTGCTCCCAGGCTCAGGCCTAGCCCTTACCCTTTCCCCCCTACCATAAAATGAGTCTCATCTGCTTCTGAAATGCTGCTTTGAAGGTTTGGGACTGAGGTTAGTTTTGGGAGGGGAATAATTTCTTATGTTTCTGATAACGACGTCGGTGAATCTATCAGCTGCAACTGAAAGAAACGTTCAGCGTTTATAAAGGCGTGAGTAGTTTTTTTTTTTTTTTTTTTAACGTGTTGCTTTGGTGAGGTGTTTTTCCAGTCACTGTAAGGCTCATAATTACAATTCAAAAAGTCGCCTGAAACGTGAATATCTTCAACTGTTGAGCCTTTACACTTTGACCGATTAAAAAAAAAAAAAAAAGAAATAATCTGCTGTTGTAGTCTTGAAAAATTTCTGTAAGCACATACCCTGACAATGTAGGCCAGCAGTTTCCTAAATTCTGCTAAATTGGTGTGATGGCTAAGAAAAATGTATGCCAATTAAATACATCACTCCTCATAAGCAGAGTTTTTGAAGTCAGAGATAAGTTTAGGGTTGAAGGTTTGGTAGTACCGATATTGTACAAAACATACCTCTTTACAGACTTTCTCTTGCTGCAGGGTTTTGGGGTTTGGGTTTTTATTACGAGTTGTGGAGTGGAAGTACCGTGGTGACAGAATAACACTTACTTCAAATAATTATTCAGAAATTCTAATGTTCAGAAACTCTTCGTGGTTAATAAAGGCTGTCGCTTGTTACTCACCTCCCTCATTCTACCTTTAAAATGTTCATTGGTGAGATGCAGACACTCTTTTTTCCTCATCTCCACAGAATATAGTGAGGTTTATGCAAATGACTAACGCTGCTGGGGTGGTAAATAGTCACTGTCTGCTGTGTATACCTTGGCTAGTTGGACAGGTAGCTAAGACGGATTTCATATGCAGCATCCACACATTGGTTTTGCTTATGAGATCTCTTTCCAGCAGCAGGATCAACACAACACTAGATAGCATCCCCAGTCAAAGCTTCAGTATTCCATGATTGGTGAACTGAATGACTAGCTGGTTTTGTGTTTCCTCATTGTTTGTAGACTTGTTAATTTTAGGACTGATGATGTGATAGAAATCCTGAGACTGTGCCAGTTTGCATGCATATGTGAAGAAAATGTAATGTGGATAGTGATGACAAAAAAATTCTGAGAGTGGCCCAAGTCCAAATGAGATGATAGCACTGTAGCAGATGTATTAAGTGCTGATAAGCTTTGTGTGGGTTTGAAGCAAAAGAAAAAGTAGGCTTTTGGACATTATTTGAGAGATTCGTGTCAAATGTTGAATATATAGGAAAATGGTTTAGAATATATATACATGGAAGTGGGGCAGGGGTTTGCAATCTGTAATCTGGAAACATACAGCATCACGTTAGGTCAACTTAATGGTGTTAGAACCACACTATCCAAAGACTAGACAAGCACAAGAATGCCAGACTTGTGAAACAAGTGTTACGTGAACAAAAATGAGCATAAAAGTATACAGAGTAGGAACTTAGACTGTGTATAGCAGCCATGATTAGCAACATGGTTTAGTGGTGAGCTTGGCAGTGTTAGGTTAATGGTTGGACTCAATGATCCCAAAGATCTTTTCCAACCAAACAATTACTGTATAATTCTATAACATCTATTGCAAGATGATTAATACATAAGCCTAGAGTTCTGTCTGTAACTAGTCTGAGTGTGTGTATTTCACAGACTGTTGAAGTCTTTGCAAGCAAACAGAAATGGTTTACTTGATGTTTCTGGAAGTGTTACTGGCTGGTACAGGGGAGGGAGAGGACTCCTCTGTCCATCCCTGCCATTAATGTGCAAAGCAAGTGAATTGTGTCAAATGGATGTTAGGTCTATCACTAACTGAACTCGATTTAATGCAAACTGGGCTGTATAAATATGTACTTACGTGTGTGTATGTGTGTGTATATATAGGTGCACAGAAACTTCTGGTGTCCTCATGCTTATGTTGATTATCAGTCAGACTTAAACATACAGTTAAAAGAAATTAATTTCCTTTAAGTATGATAGTTGTTCAGAATTTTTTCCAATTCCACATGTCCAGTAAGGTACTATTTTTCTCTCATTTAGTGTAAGAGATGTTACCATGAAGAAATATGTCTGTAATTCTGCTGTTCAAGTGCTCACTTTTAATATTTTTATTAGTTTATTCTCCAGTAAAAACAGTCTTTCTGGAAGGGTGTTCCTTAAGTGATTTATCTGTTGGCTTTCTGGTAATGCTATCTTGAACACAATGATTCATACTAATACATGGGCTTTGTCCAGTTTTGTGTATGTGTCATCATTTTTTATGATGCATTGTATAGACTTTTATGGAAAATGTGAAAAAGATCCCTAGAACTATAATGTTTGACTCTTTAAAGCTTTATCTGTTACCATTCTGGAACAGTGCTTTTAGTTGATACATATCATATAGATTGATACACGACCTGTGTGTTTACTTTTCCTGCAGTGTCAGGACTGTTAGAATTCACAAGTGTGGAAAATACCTTATTTTTGTGATTTAATGTAACTTGCAAGTGGAATTAGTAAAACTTCAATCTCATTTTCTGAATTCACTTTCCTATGGTGAGGTTTTAAAGTTGTGGGCAGAGTAGGCAGAAATTCACACTAATAAAGTAGTCCTGTTTGCACGTGAATTTTTTTCCTGATTTGGAGGACTAGAAATTCAGTGACTGGAGATGGTTCCATTTGTAGGAATTCCTCTGTTTCTCAATTGATAGTCACACCTAAATTATAAAACAATGATAGTTAAATCTATTTGAGTTTAGAATAGGGGGATTTTCAATGTGTAGCAATAGACAACACTGTTGATCATTACTCGTGGAGAGAGATTATGGGAGCCCTTGGTATATTCTGCCTCCCTCAGTATTACCATTTTGCAACTACATTGTAATTTTTCTTTTCTAGGGTTAAATTTTTAATTTTCCTTATGTTTGTGCAGTAGATAACAGAAACTTTAAAGTATTCCTATGTATGCATTTATTTTCCAGAAGCAAGGAGAAACATTTTATTCCTTCCTGTTTCTTTTTTTTTTTTTTAGCCTTCTGGTGGTTACATTAGTGATACCAAGAACCAATACTGAAGTTTATTTTTGAGGACCTTTCTAAGGAATGTTGCCAGTCTCTGGCTTCAGAGCAGCTAAGATTTCAGCACAGTCCTTGACAGGAATTTGCTCAATTTTCATTCCATATTCTTGGCTACAGATTTCCAAATAACAGTATTGAAAACTATGTGGATTACCTATTAGCAGCAGAATCTTCACAGTTGTCTGCCAGAGGACTCTACAATGCTTTGCTTTTCATTCAGCTCTCATGTAAAGAACTGTCTTCACCAAAAGGAGAATTGTAGACTTGTGGATTTTCTTAAGGTAGCTGAGATTCCAGAGTGCTACAGAAACACACAGGATTTGTGTGTAGACACAGATTTGCATTTGAAATGCTGATCAGTGGGTTGTTCCCCCCTTTTTTTGGTAATCATATTGCAAAATCTCTGACAGAAGTAATACAAATTAGTAGGACAGAGTTTAAATTCAGATAGAACACATGAAAATTTTCTATCTACTATCTCTCTTTATCGTAACCACGAAATTTAATTGTTGTAATTGTTCTGAAACAGTCTCTGACACTGTGACACAGCAGAGATAAGTATTAGATTGAAAATGAGGGAAGAGATGTTTCAAGTATCATTCACCTTCTGTGTCTACCGTACTCCAAACTCCTGCTTTATGCTGTTGAGTTCTGGTTTGCATCAGTCCCATCGATGTCTAGACACGTTCTGTTCCTTTCTTCTGTTTTTCTTGAGAGTGGTTTTCTATTGAAAAATAATATATTTGTGCCTTTCCTATGGCTTGCTTCCAGTCCTCTGACCCATTCAGAATTTCTTTCCAGTATTGCGTATGTATCTTCTCAGGCCTTTGTTCAGCTGTACTTTCCAGTGGTTTTAAGAATAAGAGACCTTCTCATTGACTTTAATGACAGATTATTTTCTAGGAGTGAAACCCACTTGTTGAGAACTAACTCTCATCAAAGTCAAATTGAAACTGTCTTGTTAGATTGGCACATACAAAAAATAAGACACTAACTTGGGTGCTAGGTAGCATGAAATATTCAGGAAGGCTGCTTTGTAAAGCATGTAGAAATACATAAAAAATAAACTTGGTAGTGCATTGTGAAATAAGAGCCTGTGCTCGAGTCCTCTTACATATAGTCACTTTCTTTTTAATTTTGAGGTGTGGTATTCTAGAAGCCCAGTCCTTTCCTCAGCTTTCTGAATTGGAAAGCATCTGTGTGCAATTTTCTGGTTTTCATTGTGGATACATTTATTATTTGGTAGGTCTTCCTAAGTAGCTGCTACTATAATAATTTTTACACAAAGTAGGACATAGAAGCTTCAGATGTAAGAGTAACTGTCTTGTATGGGATGCCTCACCCATTATTTTCTGGCAGTTGGATTTGGTAGGAAAGTATTGGTCCTTCCTTAGAAAATATAGAGAAGTTCTATTGGTTTTTAGGGTCAAAAATAAAAACAGAACATTGCTAAAAGAGATCCTTGCACTCTTCTTTATATAAGTATAAATACCAAAGTAGTAGTAATAACATCAATATATGGCTTGATAGCAAACATAAAGCAATATTTTGCAAACATCTTGCACAGATATGTTTATGGTGAGCCTATTTGGAAATTTTAGTCTTGTGCTTCTTGTTTATGTACAAGGGTAAAACATAATGGATTATTTATTGTAATGGTTTCAGCAACAGCTTTGGCTTTTATTACTGTGGTTTCTGGAAGACGATACATGGATTCCAGTGTAATATCAGAGTTTATCTTTTCTATAGTGTTTTAGCTGTGTCTCTTGGTCGAGGTAACTGTGAGGTGTCAAGGTGGTTTGTGCTGTAGCAGTTGCTGTAATGTGAGACTAGTCACCAAGCTTGTCACTTGCAAATACTGGTTTAAAAGAATACAAGGGCTTTTTGAGTCATCTCTCATCATTTTTTTTCTCCTCCTTTCCCACTAAGAACTATTGCAGAGGAGTAGAGATCTCACAGGTAAATATCACTGAACTTCTGTAAAACTTTTCCACTTCCATAAACCAGAGAAGTCAAAATTTCTCTCCCTGAACTGAAGGTTTCAGTGTTTCCTCAGCATGGTTTGGTTTGCTGTTAACTAATGTTACATATACACTGTCTGAGCAGTTGGTCAGGGATCAGGGCAGCTCTAGGATTCATTATGTGGGGGAGCATATGGCTTCATCGCTGTATGTGTTGCAGAAAGAAGTGGAAGAGTGTACAGGATAGCTTAAGATACTGCAGGAGCCTGAGAAAACAAGATAAATTAAAATTGAGCTGTTGTGGAGAGGCTGTGGAGATTAACAAAATCTTTTTTTGGGGAAAAAGGCAAATGTAGTTGTTCTAGAAGGCTCTTCCATTGGGAGAAGGGAGTGGGAAGCAGAAGTAGGAAGTTCCTTCCTTTCTTTTGGCCTACATTTTAGCACTTATTTGATTTCAATTTGGAAATTTATTTTTTTAAGGATGGGATATTCTTGAATAAGCTGAAATCTGTCTGATAGTTAATTACTTCTTGCTTAAAATTAAGACACTAGTAAAAATATTACTATTTTTATTCATAATATAGAATTAAATCTAGTTTTATCTTACATGTTTAGTTTTTAAAAGCATATGTTCTTAAACTTCCTCTTAATATGTACAGCAGCCTAGCGTATGTAATGTTTCCAGGTGAAGCCCATCTTAAGCTGTGGTGACATCAAAGTTGGTGCCCTGTGCCGGATAAGTCAGTTGCTTGTGTCATGTTCACAGTGGATACTTGGTCACTTTCATAGTGGGTGATCAGCAGCGTGTGTTGATGGATAGCATGATGCAAAAAGAATTATCTGGTAAATTTTATTTCCCTGATCCTTCATAGATACAAGATAAAAAATGTTTTTCATTCTACTGCTGAAGCCACAAAATTTCATTTCCTTAAGGAAATGTGGGAAAGATAACCATTTCTTAAATAAGGGGTTAAAATCAAATAGTGTATTTTTATCCTGAAGTCACTGCCTAATTCAGTGATACATGTTTAGGTTGGAAGCTTTTTTTTGAGAAATACTAACATAAGTAGAGCTTAGTAGTTCATTAGTACATAGACACATTTGTTGAGTTGACTTTTGATTACTGTCTATAGAATGTTATAAAAATACTGAGAACTTACTTAATTTTCTTGTATGGTGTGCTCTCCCTGCACAGAACTGGGGATTGTGCCAAATGGAATTCAGTCTCTGAATTACAGTCTAGTATAAATCAGAATACAGAATAGCTAATGGTTATTTGGATACTGTAGCTAACAGGAATGATGCAAATAACTTCGGAGAAGTTGTTTTGCTTTTATTTATGGTGCAATGTCTGCTGTGAGTTTAAGAGATGGCATTTTGGCAATGCTGTTGTTTGAATAACATTTTTCTAAATAATCTCTAGAAGGAATTATGTTCGAATATGTATGATGTATATGATATATGTTATATATGATGATAGTTGGTTATATATTATATGTATGAGACTAGTTGTTTATTTAAAGGATTGTAGTAAATGCAGGAGTGCTGCTGTCTTGCTGCTAATGTACACGAGCAGTTTGCAGTGTGGATACTGAATTTGAAAATGATGCTTTCAAATTAAACTGTCGAAAGAATATCAAAATTATTGAGGTATGTTGCTATTGTCTCATATCAGCAACGATAACTTGGGTGTATGGATTCCCTAAAGCAGTGAACTGTGGCATTGCTGCTTTTATCTTATGCTACAACTACAGCTTGGATGCAAAGCTGCATGCCAACTATTTATTGATTCTGTTCTTAAAAGCTTAAAATTATTAACTGGTTTGGGCATAGGGACTAACAGAATGTAATTAACTGATCAGAGAGTTGTGTTGCAGCTGTGCTGCTATCAGGACTCACTGTTGCAGGTAGGGCAGAGGAAGAGGTCTACTTTGCTTTCCCTATTGCTTCTTGGCCCCAAATTCCAGCCTGCTGGTGTGTTTCATACTGTTCATCATCCCCGAGACTTATCAGTTGATTGTCAAAGAGATTGAATTCACTGTGCACTGGCTTGCCAGGCTGGCGCTTTGCCAAACCTCTGTTGAATTGGCTTACTGAAGGGTAATCGAGAGAAACAGGACAGTGGCTTGGACTGGGGAGAGCAGACAGATTCTGCATGTGAGAGGAATAGGCCGTTCTCCTTTTCATCCTTCTCTGGTGAGCTGTTAAGTCAGGTTAAGGTGTAATGCATAACTTAAACTTCAGAATAAATGTTTTTGTGTAACGACAGCTTTATTCTGCCCAGGGAAACTCAATTATTTGAAATGAGAGGTTAACTTCTGTGCAAACCAAGTTTATGCTGAGGGCTGGAGACTGGAGGGTTTGGTTATTCTGCTCGGGTTGGTCAGCAGGTTACAGAGCAAGCACTCATACTGCTCAAGTACTTTCTATGAAAGAATAATTTGAAGAGAAAGACATTGAATTTGGGATATCTTTCTCTGATTGAATCTTGAATGATTATAAAGAAAAAACGATGGCTCAGAAATTCTGTGCAAAGCTTTCTTGGGTTTTTGCTTCTTTTCAGACCATGTAAGCTATAGCTGAAGAAAAATTTGCCTAGGGTTTTGTTTATTAATAAGACTTGCAACAACAATGTTTTAGGAAGACTAAATACCAAAAATATTTTACAAGTGTGGTAAAACATAATACTGTATGAGGTGATGAATATTCTATAGTCTTAGAAAGTTATGTCTGTAAGAAATAAAAACATAAACAAAAATATTTATTTCCATGAGAATGTTTTTATCTGGTGTCATACAGCTGTTTTACTTTTACTGAAACTGATTCTACTGATGTGTTTTTTATTAATGTTGTAGTATATAATGTTGTGTTTGTTTGGTATGTTCAGTTCTTATAGCTTATTAGCAAAATATGAATATCCTACTGATGACAGGATTCAACATGACAGTAACAGAAAAATTATTCAAGGGCCAACTAGGTGAGAAACTGTGTAGTAGATGTTAGGTTTCATATTTACGATTTCTTTGCAATTTTTGCAGCTCTTTTCTTTTGGAAACACTTACTGAAGTCCACTGTAACTTTATTTCTACCAAGACTTACTCCTCAAAACGCAATTTAAGGATCCTTTACAGTTGGGAGTAAACTTGCAAAAGTGAATTTCTGAATTACTCTGGTCCAGGTTATTAGGGTTGCATATGCATTGCACAGTGGGGCAATAAATCTTTAACTGAGATTACTAGTTCTGCCATAAGACAGATGGTACTTCCCCATCTTTATTACCTTACAAGTTTACTGAGAAAAAGTTTATTCTTCCAGGGATATTATTTTCTAGCTTTTTAAAAAGAAAGCCTGCTTAGTGAATTTTAGCATGCTGTGATTTAGTTAGCAGTTGTCAGTGTTCCTTGAACTTGTTGGTTTTACATCTAGAAGAGTTTTATACTTCCATTAGTATAGATTTCTGTGTTTTTAATGCACTCTTGCAGTTGCGTTACATCATGCCTCCTTGGATCAATGATCCCTAAATGCAAAGGGAGTTGAAGTACATAATGTATGTAGCGTGAGCAGGAGTCTGTAGCATTTATTTGTGTTGTATCTCTCTGATTTTAGTTGTTTTTTTAATAAACAGCCATGATTTACTTTACAACTGTGTGTTTCTTTCCAGGATCATTTTCTAACTTGTACCAGTCCCCATTTGTGGGGCCGTACTGTATCGCCATGCAAGTAATTATGCCAGCTATTTACAACACAGCCAGGCCTAGCTAACTGCTCCGTGCTGCTCTGTGATGGTTCTGTGGCCCCTCCCTGAGACTGAGCTCTCACAGCTTCGCTTGAATCAACACTGGCACTTGTCTGGCTTCATGGCAAATTGGCTGAAGGAACTAAATTGGCAGTAAACTAATCCGGAGGATTGGGTGTGTGGGGGAGGAAGTGATGGTGGAGCTAGACTGTGTTACTTTTCATCCATATCAGCAATCTAATCCATCTGATTGCCCTCTCAAATGAGGATGAAAGTTTGCCAGTGCCACTGAGAAAAGGGGAAAAAGATCGTGTCTTTGTCTTTTACAGAAAGGCAAGTGCAAATTTTTCTCACAGCTTAGAGTTTAACTTTTTAATCCTCCTTTCATCCTGTCCTTACTCAGATTCTTCTGAGATGTGCCTTTTCCTCTGACTAAATTACTGAGCTTTTTTAAGGTTGTTGTTTTCTTTATGTGTGTTTTTTTTTTTTCCTGTTAGTTTCAGGTGAATTTTGAACATTTGACAACAAAAAGAAATGTCTTACTTTTTTTTTCTGCTTTAATTGCATTTTAGATTTTCATTTTTTTTCTTATTTTTTCCCCCTACATTCACAAGTTCTTTTCTTGTAGGAGTCATGGAACCTTTCTGGACCTTAATTTTTCTATGTTTGTATAAAACAAATAATATGTGACATAGTCTTCAAAAGTTTGTAGCCTAAATCCAGAAGTGTTAAATAATACAAATTCTATTTTTTTTTTCTTCCTGCTTTTGGTATGTAGATACAGTGCATTATTTCAACCTTAACGTTCCAATTATTGCAGCAACTGGAAGCCTTCTCAAGGTGTTGGTTGCCTAATTTCCAGGTAGTCAGACTGAGTTATTAATTTTATTCTGCATATAACTGCCTTTCAGCACTTTCTAAAAATAGATTGCTGTTTGTGTAGTGCTGCTGTATTCTCAGTTGTACAAGCTTAGTTTTTTTTTATGAAAATGAATCCCACGGTGCATAACTAAGTCTAAAATGAGAAGTGTGTAAATCAGATGCATAATGTACTGTAAGGTTTCCTGCTGTTTTGCTTATCTTCAAAAACTCTTTTAGTGTTCAGAATTTAGGATCATATGTGATTAACATCACGTACTGATTTGCTACAGAAACAATATTCTAAATACTCTAGAGTACTTATTCAAGTGTCATCTTTCTTGAAATAGCTTATTAGCTTTATATACTTTTTAACATTTTGAGAGTAAATTGACAGTTCAGAAATTGTTCTTGGCCTACCCTAACCTTTTTATCCTCCAACTTTTTCTATAAAATAGGAAGATGTCTCTCCTATATTTATCTTTTCCTATAAAAACTCTGTACCTTTCTATTTCCTTTCTGATTTTGTTAGTATATCTTCAGTCCAGCAGTAGATATCCTAGGCACAGAGAATTATATAAATTCATAACAGTGGAGATGAAAATATAACTTTTTTTTATTTGGGTTTTTTTTCTTTGTTGTTGGATTCTGCTTTTGGTGTTACTTAAATTATTTTGCTTGCCTGTAAAACATGAGTGGTTAACAGGCTTTAGTGAGAGAAAAGAGAGGAAAGTGACTGAGGTGCCTTACTTTGGAAGTGTTTATTGTAGTGATGCAGTTGCAGTAGGTCATGCTTTGTACCTATGAGTAGTCACTGGTTTTACTTGACTGCTGGTTGGAATCGTGTGTTGGAGCCTCCTGTCCAAACCAAGTTAGAACAGTTTGCTTAGGACTTTATTTAATCTCCATTACCTCTCAGGTAAACCTGGTCTGCTCTTGAGCAACCTCCTGGTAAAAAACCAAATTTACGGAGTACAGTTGGTCCTAGCATCTTGATTAACAAAGGAATGAAGTAGTATCAGCTCCAGTATTGATCACTGAGGGATACTAGCAGCTGAGTTTGTGCTGGTAGTCATCACCCTTTGACCCCAGTGGTCCAGCTGCTTTTCCTCTCACATTCTCATTCATTTACAAGTCCATGTCTCTCTAGTCTGACTTTAAGGATGCTGTGGGAAACCATGTCAAAAGCTTTACAATACTCATTGCTTTCCACTGACCTATAGAGCGAGCCATCTCACTGCAGAATGCAGTTGGGTTAGTTGTGCACAATTAGCCCGTGGTAAATCCATGCTGGCTGTTCACCTTCTTGTCATTGTGTAGCTGGGAATGAATTCCTGGAAGATTTGATCAATAACTTTTCTCAGAGGTTGAGGTGAAGCCAGCTTGCCTGTAGTTAATCAGATCATCTTTGTTGCCCATCTTGAAGACAGATACAATTACTTTCCAGTTATTAGGAACCTCTCTCATGCAGTGACCTTATAAAGATAATGTAGAGGAGCCTAACAGTGACATCAACAAGCTTCCTCAACACTGTCAGGCACATTCTCCCTGACCCTATGAACTTCTACACATGCAACTGGCTTAAGTGTTCCTTATTTGTATCTTCCTTGACAATGGGAGAGGTAGCATTCCCACATATTCTGCTGGTAGAGTTTGGAAACTGGGAGGTCAGAGGGCAGAACCTGCCAGTGAAATCTGGAGTGACAAAAAAAGGATCAAGTTCTTAATCTTTTTCCATGTTCTTTGTCACTAGGTTCCTATCTTGATGAGCAGTGGGCCCATGTTTTCTGTAGCATTCCTTTTGCTGCTGATGTAAAATAAGAAATCTTCTTCAAGCACTTCTGTATTGTTTTCTAATGCTATCATAAGGGCAGCATCCTAGGTGATGCTCCCGCATCTCTGTTGGGAGAATCAGTAGAAAAGGTCCAGAAACACTAGTTGTCTATTGTGTGGTATCTTACCTGGAAGACTTTCAAAGACATCACAAAGAAAATATTTAATGTACTTCAAAGGCTCTGTCCTCCTTTTATCCTGCTTTGTTACTCCTTGTTAATTCTTAGCAAATGTTATACAGTTCATCAAATGATCAAACTTGCACAGTTCAGTGTTCCCGAGTCCAGTCATTCTACATGATATTCTTCACTATAAGCAACCCAATATACATGAAAAACCTGACGAAAACCACTGGTTATTTATCAGAACATGCAGATTTAAATCTTTAAACTGAAGACCTCTTAGGAGTGCTTTCTCTTTGCAAATATTTTGCCAAGGAGTGGATACATTGTATTTATCATTTGTTTTCTGTTGACATCACATTCTTGAAGAAATATGTGAGAAATAAAAGTTGTCTTCATATGCGAATGTCCGTACTTTGTATCCATTACACTGATATCATAGAAGTGAATGCTACTGAATGCTGTGCTTTATGTGCTATCTCAGCTGCTACCAGTTTATGATTACTGCCTGTCATTGGAAGTGGTTTTGGCAGATTTTTTTTTGCATCTACAGCTGCTTTAGGAAGAAGAAAGTTAAAGCATATTTTAAGCAATAGATCTCTAAATCAATAATTGTAGCTTAGGCTCTTCTCAATGAAGTTCAGTAATAGGACAAGCACAATGAATATAAGCTGGAACATAAGAGGTTCCAAAGAAATAGAAGAATTTCTTCATTGTGAGGGTGATGGGGCACTGGCACAGGCTGCCCAGGTGGGTTATTGCATCTCCTTCTCTGGAGATACTAAAAACCCACCTGGATGAGTTCCTGTGTGATCTACACTCACTGGCCCAACTCTGGTAGGGGAGCTGGACTAGATGAACTTTTATGATCCTTTCCAGCCCTAGAGATTCTGTGATTGCATACACATCTCTTGAGTATCCTTAGTGCTTGAAACAAGCTGAGTTCCTTGCTGTCCCTTACCTCTGCTGTGCTGTCACAGCTGTGCTGTGATAGTGTGACTGAACACAGGAGGGAACTGGGATGGTTAAAATAAAACTTCTGCTTCCCCTCAAGGTATTTTTGTCTGAATTAGTTTCCTTCCACGGGTTTGCTCTCAGTGAAGAAACAGGTGTGCTGACAGACACAGAGCAAAGGACAGGGGCAAGAAGCCCCAGCTTTTAGAAAGTGATGCATAAAAACATGCATGTAGCGCTGCTTCAGAATGTGAAAATGCAACCATACTGTGGTTACACAGTTAATGTACCAGAGCTGACGGTATCAAGGCTGGAAGATAAAAACTGTTTTTTGTAGAAGCCTGAGGAAGCACATCTGAAAGAATGATGAAGCAATGAAGAAAGTAGAACAATTAAAAAATATTTCAGTGTCAGATTTTTATGACTACTTACATCCTCTTAAGAATGCGTGATGACTCTAAATGAACAACAGATTAGAAAGCTTAGAAAGCATTCTTTTTAATTTACTTAAATATGAGTCTGGATGAAGGCAGTGGTTTTGAGCACATTTAAATTAATTTGCATTTTTTTGTGTGAGTGGTGGAATGGGTAATAAGTTGGTTGCGGTTGTCATGCTCTCAGCATTTGTAAGATGAGACTTGTATTATTTCTTTACCAGTGTAACTGGGGAATAGAATGTTAACTTAAGGTCCTACTGGAAGAAACACCTTGGTCCTGAAACAAACCCATCTTTGATTTGAGTTTCACAATTAGGGCAGTTCTTGGACAGACAGGAAGAGATGTGACCTTAGCAGACAAAAGACTTGTAAAAGCTTCTGTGTTGTAATGGAAACATTAAAGTCTCTACTGTTGTATTCCAGGAATGGTGGGGAGTTCTTCTGGCAATCCAGTGATATGTCTGAAAAAGTTGCTTTCTTAGAAAAATTGTTCTTTGTGTGGCCAGTAAATGCATCTGGTGTCTGTGGTTGGTTGACCTTGCCTGATTGCCAAGCTGCTCTGTCACTCACCCTCTTCAACTGTAAGAAGTATGAGAGAAAATATAGTGAAAGGCTCATGGATTGAGATAAGGGCAAGAAGATCATTCAGCAGTTACCATCTTAGAAAGAACAAACAAAGCTTGTGGGAAATAATTTATTACCAAACAAAATGGGTAGGGTAATGAGAAATAAAACCAAATCTTAAAACATCCTCTCTTCACCCCTTCCCTCTTCCTGATTTCAGCTTCACTTATGATTACTCTACCCCTTCCCCCTAAGCAGTGCAGGTGAACAGGGAATGAGGGTTGTGGTCATTTAATTCCATGTTGTCTCTGCTGTTTCTTCCTCCTCACACGCTTCCCATGCTCCAGTATGGAGTCCCACTCACAGGCTTCAGTTCTTCATATGCTGCTCCGGCATTTGTGAATAGGGTGCAGTCCTTCAGGAGCAGACTGCTCACTCATGGGTCCCTCACAGAGTCACAGGTCTGGCCATAAACCTTTTCCCCTGTGGGCTTTCCACACAGTCACAGCTGCCTTCAGGTGCATCCACCTGCTCCCTGGGCTGCAGGTGTATCTCTGCTGCACTGTGTCCTCCATGGCTGCAGGGGCAGGGCCTCACCATCGGCTCCACCATGGGCTGCATGGCGGTCTCTGCTCTGGTGTCTGCAGCACCTCCTCCCCATCTTTCTCAGCAGACCTTGGTGTTTGCAGAGTTGTTGCTCTCATATTCTCACCCCTCCCTCGGCTGCTGTTGTGCAACAGTTTCACTCTCTCTTAAATATGTTACCCCAGAGCTGCTACCACTGTCACTGATGAGCGCAGCAAGTCTGTCTTAGAGCTGGCTGGAACTGGCTCTTTCTAACATGTGGGCAGCTTCTGGCTCACCTCCACTACCAAAACCTTGCCATGCAAGCCCAATACAGCTAGGAAATAGAAATGTTTTTCTGATGAGCTATAGTACAGGTTCATATGGAATGATTGGCCTTAGAGCACGAGGTGCAAGACATGCAAAAAAATCTCCTGAGATGATGTCTTCTGTTGGACACGAGTATTTGCTAAATACCATATGTGTCACTTCAGTGGCTTTAGACAGGCAGAATTTAAAGGATTTTTTTTTTTCAAATGTGTTATAACTTCAGTCTTTTTTCATGGAGATTCACTGTGAACTCTTTTTCTCTCTTCGAAGAATTGCTTAATGACACTGTCAAATGATTCTGCTAAAAGACTTTGAAAAATAGTGTCCATACACAATAACTTCAAGGTGTTAATCTGCTTTCTGTTCTTCCTACATGCATACTTTGTTTTGTAATCCAAAATTTGATAATTGGATTTTACACAGAAAGACTGTATGGGGATTTTTAGAAAGCTGGTTTCAGGATGTGGCTAATCTTGCCCTAAAAGTTCTAACAAAAACTAAAATACAGGTTATATTTTCAGGAAATTATTGGCTTTTTAAAAATGGCAGGTAACTGATCAAAATTGTTTTTTTTTAAAAAAAAATTAGTGAAATACATTAGATGCACCTGTTCAAGCTGTCTGTTTATATCCCATCTAATTTCTTGGGCTCAGAAGTGCTTACCTCCCTTGATATAACAGCACCAAAGGGAGTTTGTAGCAGGAGTAAAAATTTGATTTGTCATTGCTAGCAAAATCTTCTCCAGCATGCTGCTTTTCATGGACAGAGATGAACTCAATAACGAAGGGCCAGAATTTGTCTTGCTGATTAAAATGGCCTTGGTAGTGTAGGTAGTAAAAATTACATCATAGAGGTTCCAGGTTTAAGTCTTACTACAAAATAGAATCTTGGATTGTGTAACAGATGACTTGCTTATCCCTGTTTAAAAAAGAAAAATGCTGTATGGAATCGGATCCCAAATGACCATTCAGTACAAGGAACTCAGTGAACTTGGGGAACAGTCTGACTAACATGATGGTATACTTCTAGTTTGCGTTTTTGGTAGGATCAAGATTGTTAAGGAGTGAAAATTGATTCAGGGCTGGGTTATTGTGTGTGTTCTTAGACAACTGAAGCTCATCTGTGGTGGACAAACCATTGAATATAGAAATACTTAATTAACAAAAAAGAGTAGAGAAAACTTTAAACTTTTTGAAAAGGAACTAAAATGCAGCTGCAGTGTAAAGTATTTGAAGACAGCTTGGGACTTATTTAAAGACACTATTGGAAGCTTGTAATGTGTGTGCTGCTTATTTAAATAGACTTCAAATGTTGGCCTGGCTAAACAGCAGGGTAAAGTGAAATGTCTGAAACAAAACATCCTCCTTCTTGAATGTGAAGTTTTGTCCAAATTATGGAAATAGAGAATAATAAAAAAGCTGGTGGATTTAGCCTATAATTGTAACAGGCCAAAAATTAATTAGTTAATAGCTCTGAACAGACATAAAACCTATTGTGAAGTATTTCTTTGAACTCAGCAGAAAAGTTTCTGGAGTATCTATAGTTACCCTGGACAATCAAGTTTGAAAAGGTGGCTTTGGAGAATTTGAGGCCATAAGTGAAAAAAGGAATTGCTTTCACTCACTTTGACGGCACTTTTGGAGGTCTTCATACCAAAATATTTCTTAAGAAGGAATGTGACAGAGTGAAACATAATGGAAGAAATTGCAGTACGTTAAGCAAACATTGAACAGGGCAGCAGGATCAGATGTCGTTCATCCAAGTGGAGTAAGAGGAGCTTGGGGATAAAGCAGCTAATCAAGTTACTTGTTGGTTAGCATCATCTTTCTGCTACAGGTAAAAAAAAGTAGCTAGTATGATACCAGGGGAGGTATTTTGAAGAACTTTGCATCAGTCAAGTACATGACATAGAGCCCAAATTCGTAGAAATGATAATAAAGAGCATAATTTAATTGTTCCCTCTGTAAAGTCCTTTGCCAAAGGCTTTTGGAGAGGCTAAGATACCTCTGGATAAAACAGAACAACTGGCAACAAATGGAGAAGGAGGGGAAAAATGGTTAGTTTTCTTATTAGAAAGAGTAACTGATAAAATTTCACAAGGTTCTGTGTTAACACTGGAGAACAGATGAAATGAATAGAGTTTGATAGTGAGGTGACAAAGTTTGTTGTGACCAAGTAGGTGTTGCATACGTTACTTGAGTTAGTATTATGACTAGCTATTTAAAGAAAATTGCAGATGCTCAAGGTTTGAGTTATGTGGGTTAAAATCATGTATGAAATTCAGTGTAGGTAATGCCAAGTGATATAAATGAATGCAAAGTAGGAAAGAGAATTATTATAGACAGTGATTGACTCTGAACTGGTTCTTACCAATTCTTACCAGATGGACTTATCTAGTATGTGAAGATCAGTGCAATTCTGCATAGTGGTGAAAACAGCAAATCCTTCCTAGAGAAGGAACAAAAACCAAAGCAGAAATATCATACTCCTTCTGTAGAAATTCAGGGCATGTGTGCATCTTGAATGTTCCTCATAGTGGAACATCTTCTTCTTAGCTCAAAATGGGTAGACTAGAAGAGCAGAGAGAAGCATCAAGAGTAATTTAAAGGCATGAAACAGCTTTTACGTGAGGAAAAATAAAGACTCAGGTTTTTTTTTTCCTTTTTATGCCTGGGAAAAGGACATCCAGGAAAGAATGCAACAGCGATGTATGCAATCATGAATGAGTAGGGAAGGATTACTTTTCACTGTCTCCCAAAGTCCAAGAACTGGAGGAGTGAAGTACTATGTAGCTGTAAAAGATGCCAGATAAAGATACAAAAAAAGATACTTAGTACCTCAGCTTAATTATACATTATGTGACTACCTACTGCAAGATGCTGTTGATCAGTAACATCGAATTGATGAAAAAAGCAAGCAAGGGGAAGAAAAAAGCCAGCAAAGACTGTTTAACATATATGTCATTCATGGCTTTCTGCAGTCCATGATAGATGCAAGTAGCTGGAAACAGAGGTTGAATATGCAATAAATATTTCTGCGTGCGCTGTTTATAGTTTACCCTATATGTCTGTTGCTGGTTGTGATGATTTCTTTTTCTTTCCGATCAAAACATAGTTACATTTATTGTTTCTAAATGCATTTCCAACTACGTAAAGAAAAATATAATCAGAAAAGACACATTTGAATCAAAAGATGCTGCATTGTTTGTCATACAGAATTTGTGATAAAGCTCTTAGTTGCTGTCAGTAGGGCCTGATGTGTAAAAAGTGCTTTGCTTTAAGGAATGTTGTCTCCATGCTCTGGACCTCCTTCACTAAAGAATATTCCTGTGCCATGACAGTGTGTGAAAACGTCCGTCCTCTTGGGTATTGCAGTAGATAAATCTGAAATGAGATGTGGTGTGACTGGTCTCAGAAAGTCCAGAATTTTACTTAGTTGATGCTAGCACTGAAATTTCAGTTAGCACCAGATGTTAATTCAGTTCAGTAACAGACGTTGAATTAAAATTTGAAGTATTAGGTTAAAATTTGACTTGAGGCATTTCAGAACTGTTGCTTTTATATGGAAAAGTTAAATATGTGCTTGGGTATGAGACATTTAAATAATAAATCTGAGCATCCATTCTTTGTGTAGCAGATATATCAAAGACGTAACCCTTTCACAGGTGTCAGTAAAGCAGTTGAAATCCTTGTAAAACTACCTCATGACATAGTTTTTAATAGCTTGATGACTTCTTGCATTAATAATTAAGATGTTGACAGATACTCAATATGTACTTTTTCAGGAAAATGAGTCACCACTACATTCAAGAACTTATTTTGTCAAATGATAGTTAAACATTGACATCAACAAAATAAATAGTTGGGGAAAACATATCCATGTGGTTTACTCCTCTAGTTTGTGTTGATTAATAACTTCACTTGAAATCAAAACTTACCTTAACTTATTCTCATTTCAGCTTTGGATAAATCACAGTCCAAGAGAGATGGAGGTTTTAAAAATAATTGGAGCTTTGATCATGCAGAAGAAGGTGAAGGAGATGCAGAGAAAGAGTAAGGATGCTTTTATCTAGGCTATTGAAAGTATAAGTGTCTATAAAATAAATAAGTTTTTTGTAATTTATTAATAAGAAGCAATATATGGTATCTTTAAAATTTCAGTGATTGAAAAAAATGTTTTGAAAGGAGTCATTATTTTAAATAGTATTGCCATATAGAAATGCATTGTCACGTAATGGTGAATATGGGACTGACAACATAGGGCAAAGTACGTTTTGAAAGTGCTGCAGTTGTCTTTGCAACTACTATGCAAGTCTAAGGAACATGGACAAGAAATGTATCAACGGGCAAAATAAGGAAATAGGAAGGTAGGGTACCCAAACAGCTTCAGTTTTCCCTGTGTTGCTGATCCTTAGTACTTTGCAGTTATAATTAAGGTACTTCAGTAGCTGTAGGCCTACATCAAATTCTTTTGAGTTGAAAAGACTGGGCTTTTCTCCCTTGCTCTTACCTCACTGGGTAGAGTTAAAGCTATTTTTATTCCCACATAATTTTTTTTTTTTTTTACCTAGTATGTTTAGATTTTGACTGAAACTTAAGCCCTATGTATATAGATCGAATACATACTTTGTCCTTTGTTGACATTTTATTGTTACTAATGTTTTATCAATATTAATGTATTTCTTTCCAAAAAGATTAATGAATTGTTAAAAGAACAAGTTTCACACATGAGGAGTGCATGTTAGTTTTATACGTTGTTCTTAGATATTTGGAGAGTAGAACCTGCAAGTTTAAAAAGGATGCTGGGATTCTCTATTAAGAGGAAACAGAACCCTGTGGTTAACTATAAAAGTGATTCTTAGATGACTTAATTGATTCTGCTAAATATTGTGAGTTGGAAGGGAGATGGGAGACACATAACCACTTAGACTGCAGCAGCAGGCTATGCTGTCGTCTTATAAAATCATTAAGAAATATGAAGTTTTACTAGTTAAAAAATGGGTTCAGGAGATCAATGAAGTGTGACATAGCATTAAGAACTTCTGTTGAAACAGAACTGTGTAAGACATTAAAATACTTAAACAAAAAAGTTCTCAAACTAAAAGAATTTTATTTTTGTAGGATGAAACTTGTTTTTTCTCTTAGCACCATTGTTTCTGGTGCACAGTAATATATTCTAAGTGTAGTGGCAGTGCATACAATACAGTTCGTATTTACTTATCAGAAATAAGTGACTCATGTTTGTGAGCATAGCAGCTTTGTTTCTACTAGTAATTTGCTTTTTTCATCTACCTCCAGCTGATGTTGACTTAGGAACACAGGACACAGAATGAGATACGTGTAGTGTAGTGTAGTGATGCTATAAAAAAAGCCTAAGAAACTGATTATGGCATGTATGTTTTATATAACTGTATCTAATTTTAAGATGGTATTTGGGAGATTTTTTTTTTCATTTCTTTCAAGTATTCTGTACAATAAACAGTTTTCCCGTAGCCAGTGTTGAAATTTTATTAACTACTCACCTCAGTATTTCATTTTTATACTTGTGAATTATACAGAATCTCATCTGGAAGTATAGATAAAAAAATTGTTGAAAATTTATTTAAAGTGAAGATCCTGCCTTTTTTGCTTACCAATTCTCTGATGCAATTTCAGACAACTCACTTTCTCCAAACAGCTATTAAGCTGCCTATATATTTACTTTTGGTAACTTCTGGGGATTTTGTTTTGTCTTAACGGCATTGTAAGCTTTGAGCATTTTGAAGGAACTGTGGTGTATTTTGTTTTCTGATACATTTTTACTTTCTATAACAAAATCCTGACAAAAGGGAACCTTTAGAAAACAAATGATTTGACAGTAAATTGTCCTTTTCTCTCTAAATTCCTTTTACCCTTAGCAGAACATTTCAAAGATTAGCAGCTTCAGTTCCAACATGAAGCTTTACGTCCCTCCAATATTTTTGTATGCTGTACAGTAAGTGTGTGTTCTGGCAATTAAAAAAAAGGACACATTTCTTACTTCCTATGATATGCTGGTATTTACTAGAAATGCAGGAAGTTACAAGCAGTGCTATGTGGAGAATGCTGTAAATCACCTGCATGCATCTCATGCTAATTGTTGAGGCACTACCATTTTAGTGTCTGACCTTATCACAGCTTTTTAGCTCTTCATGGCACACACACAATGTTTGTTTTGAACTGGCCCAAGAATGACATTCCAGCACTTAAAGGATTGACTGTATTCTTGTATTATCCCATGAGACCCGTGCTAATGTTGTTGGTAGATAAGAGATGCCTGCTCGGATTATCTTTCCTCAGAGACATGAACAGAAAATATGTGGCTAATGGCCTCCTACCAAAGCAATTTTTAGAACAGGTAGATTATTTTACAAGAAGTATGCTGTTTAACTTACTTGGGATGTGTCTTGGATAATTGATGTTTATTTCCTTTTTACTATGTGGATACGTATTTTTGAGACGTATTTCAATACACCTCATAGTGGTTCCGTAAACCAACGAGCCCAGTTTTGTTTTGGCTGTCATACTGTTTTTTTGATAGTCCAGACTTGGGCCTTCCTCTGACATTTATTCAGTAAGAGACTTGTCAAAAAACAAATAAAAATAAATGGATCTGTCTAATTTATTTGCACAATGGTATCCTTTAACCAATGTTTTCTTTCAAAAAAATTTAATTCGTTTTTTTTTTCGTGTTACTTAGGAGTATAAACTGCTTGTTTTCTTGTATTCCTTCCTGGAAAACTAACAATACTTTAAAAAATATTTTCTCTTTAGCTTTTTTTCAATACTTGTTTATTTCTCAAACCCCTATAATTATATAGATGTTTTATTCTACTTTTGCGACCCTTTTAGTAAGGTGCCATAGCCTTTAAATTGATAGAGAACTTTTTGTTCAGTCTCTCATTGATTAATTTTTAGCAGTTTTAGTTAAGGTTATTTTTAGTGTCCTGGCATTGTGCATGAGTTGACTTAATACCACTGCTTCTTTTGTACTTCTTATAGTGTTTTTTTTTTAATGTACTGCCTACCACCATGTCATTTAACGTAATGAATGTATGCAGTGCGCTGAGAGGGAAAATAAGTCAACCTCCTAAGAATTTTTAGAAAGAAGTTCCAATCACATGTATTGGGCTCCTCAGTTCAAGAAGGACAAGGACCTGCTGGAGAGAGTTCAGCACAAGGCCACTAAGATGGAGTGGAGCATGTCCCTTATGATGAAAGGCTGAGGGAATTGGAGCTCTTCAGCTTGGAGAAAACTGAGAGGTGACCTCATTAATATGTAAAGGGCATGTCAGGAGAATGGATGGCTCTTCTCAGTGATGTCCAATGATAGGACAAGGGGCAACAGGTACTAGCTGGAACATAAGAGATTCTAAAGAAGCACACAGGAAAACTTCTTCCCTGTGAGGATGAGGGAGCACTGGAAGGGGCTGCCCAGATAGATTGTGGAGCCTCCTTTTCTGGGGACATTCAAAACCCACCTGGACGAGTTCCTGTGCAACCTACTTTGCAACTGGCCTGCTCTGGCAGGGGGCTTGGACTAGATGATCTTTTGAGGTCCATTCCAACCCTTAAGATTCTATGATTCTGCGAAATATTAACATGTAGACATGTAAGAAAAATACATACTAAAGCACAAAAAATGGTCAGGTTTATATACAAGCTGTTGTATCATGATACTGAAAGCAAAGACAAAGATCTCTACATCCTACCTGTAGTCCGTGTGCACAGCTTGCTCTCATACTGCTGATGTAGTGGACTAAGATGCTGAATTTTCTTCTTACAGATTCACCTTCTATTCAGAAGAACTTCTGAAACCTCTTTCTCAGTGTACAAAGATTAGAGATCTGGACTATGATGAGGGATGTGCTTTTGTCTGTGTAGTTTAGTGAGCAAGTACAGTAGTGTACTCAATCTTATCTGTGAAGTGGAACCAGTATAAGTTTATGTAGGAATAACCCCACTGCAAAAAATAGAATGCACCCAACAAAGGACTTGGAAGATGTAAAGGGATAATTTCATTTGTCTCACATAGAGTTAAGTTATAAAGACTTAATACGTCTGGGGCATGTGCCCTTAAAAACCTCTTTAAGATTGATGTTCATTCTCCACAGACAGAGTATCGCAAAGGTGAGGGTTGTTGTTTTTTTTTCCCCCATATTAACCTAAATAGTCTTTTCTATAAATACAGGATTCTGTAAAACATGGCAGGATCAGTGGGTAGTCGATAGAAATGTTCTTGCAGCTCATTGGAGTGTAATGTTAAGGATCAACAGAGGTTTAAAGTTTCAGTTGCTTGTAGACAGTAGTAAAAACATAGTGTATCTGAGCAAACTGAGGTATCTAACTACACACTGCACAATTCTAAATGTTTTAAAATATTACACAAATGGTAAGTTATTAGAGATAGTAAACAGAACAATTTTTTTCTTGTTCAAAGCCTAAATTTGAATGCATCATTAGAAACTCCCTTTTAGAAAGAACACCCTTTACCTAAATTAATTGTAATTTTTTTTTCCTTAATTTTAGTGAAGACTTGATTTTCATTTGTGTTCAATCTTTTAGTTAAAACTTTATAAGTTAGAAATTATAGTTCAAATACAGGTTCACTGGTTAAAAGAGACAAAGTGTGGTGACAAAACCTCCTCCCAGCAAGACCACGAGGGTTTCATTTCAGCAGTGTTAAAATGCTGTTGTCTGATAGATGGGAGAGTGGTATAGCAGGGTTTTTCCTGTTTGTATAAATTTCATCTTTTAATCTGGTCACTGTAAGGATGTGATGCATGAGCAAATAGACATTACTCAGTTGCTATGAAAGAACAGCTGGTCTGATACTGAAGCATGTACTTTGCATTCCTTAAAAGTCTAAAAATACTGGTTTTTTTAAAAAAAAAAAACTAATTCCCAAATATTTTTGTAATCGTGTCACTGTAGTTGCATTATAAGAGTTATTCTTGTGCAGTTTAAGGATTTTTTTTCAGTATTTTGTTCATTTGCAGTGTGTTACTTTCTCACCCACACAAACACCCTTTGTTAAAATGGTTGCAGCACTGTGGCATTTTGAAGCTTTAAAAGTATAGACACCATAAAAGGGCATGTTGAAAATCATCATGTTTTTTGTACAAGCTGAAGCTGTAGAAGGAAAATGTATGTAGTGAAAAATGATCTGGGTAGGTCAACGCAGTTGGTGTATGCCAGAGGTGCAGGGACCGTGGGTTGCTATTCAGGCCCGTGCTGCAGGATTTTATTTATTCTTTAGGATCTGAAAATTTTCTGAAATCATTAAATTCATTGTCTTCTGATGTAAAGTTGAAAAAGCTTGATGGGCTTCCCTTGAAAGAACAATCTATCCTGAAAGAGTGTTTCAAAACAATGTGACAGAGTTGTTTAGTTTTTATTATTGTTGGGTGGTCTGTACAGAAGTACAATCATACTCTTTGATTTGTTAATTTTTTTGGCATTGTACACCTGGAATTGTAATCTGTAAACAAAAGGATAATGCTACAGTGCCACTGGTCAACATTTTGCATATCAAAACCAACTGTTTACAGTCTTACACCTGAGGTTTCAGGGTTTGGAATTCTAACCCTATGAGTCAAGAATTTTTTCTTTTGTTCTATCTGATGTAGGGGTAAGTTCCACTTGAACATGAGACAAAAACTTCTTTCCCATGAGGATGAGGGATCACTGGCACAGGCTGCCCAGAGAAGGTACCTCCTTCTCTGGAGATTTTCGAAACCCACCTGGTTATATTCCTGTGTGACCTGATCTAGGTGGACCTGCTTTAGCAGTGGGAGTTGGACTAGATGATCTCTAAAGGTCCCTTCCAACCTCTAAGATTCTGTGAGTCTGTGATACATGTATTGCATAAGGTACAGAAATAAATTGTAACATGAAGGGAAATCTTGTGCATGGAAAAAGTTTTTCAGGAACTGGAAGGAGTGGTACTGTGTGGTTACTTTTTATAAAGAGCTAAAGTAACTATATTGCAGTCAATGTGCTGAGAAGTGTTTCCAACTTCACATCAATCATTGATTCTCTTGTGCAGCTGTTCCTTTGGAACTTCTGGCACCACTGTGTGCATCCAGAGTAATTTCTGCCTGAATGACATTAGTAAAAAAACCCCTAACCATACAAGTACAATTTGACTAAAAGTTCTATTATTTTGTTGTAGCCAGGAGAGGAGTAAGGGATGAAAGCAATTGATGAGAAGGGACTACTGCAGGTTGCTTCTCCTGGAAGCAAGAATGTGTTAACCTAGCCTGCTATCAGTATAAAATGTATGATTGAGGTTTTAATTTAAATACTAAAGATTATTTGAGGATAATTGTCTATTACTGAAACAAATACATTTTCACAGTATCATAGGGTGGGTTTCTTTTTTTTTTTTTTTTTGTATCTTCCTTCTCATTAGAGTAGTTGAAGATTACAAACATAGACGTGCTAAAGAAACACTTTAATGAGCAGTTGAGCCAAATATAATACACTATTTTTAGGGAGACATATTGTGACAGTAATTACTGTGGGATAAAATTTAATTATACATGAAATGATATGTATATATGTTCTCAGTTTTAAACCACATACTTGAACGATGATATACATGAAGAAACTAAGACTATATTTTATACATTAACTTACTATTTGACTCAATTTAAACATTGGATTATATAGAATCTTTCATGATGTCAGTAACGTTGCCATAACAATATCAAAGGTTCAGTAGTGTTCTCTATTTGGAATTAATACCATCCTTTTAATTTTGCTTTTTATGAAATAATTTGAAGTTCAGGTTTACATAAGACATCTGCATCACCACCTTGTCCACTTCATGTCCTTTTGTTTTAGGCATATGTATACAATGTGTATGTGATGCATTTAAATTTAAAGAGGAATGGGAAAAAAAGTCTTTGGTGTTTTTAAAATGTTTTGTTGTTGCATTACAATCTATCTGCTTTTCTCTCCCACACCCATCTAGTGAGGCAAATCTGCTCAGCATAGATGACAGTGATGGACCTTTCAGTCCCACTGAAGAACGAAAGGTAAGCACTTGGTTTATCTCATGGTGAAAATGTGTTTTGAAAGTTTCCTAGGTTCTTAAACTTGTTGCATAACGTAGTGGGTTTGTGTGGCCATGTTTTGGTAATCGAGGGGTTACAGAGGTGGCTTCTCTGAAAAGCTGCTAGAAACTTCCCCTTTATCTGATAAGGGCCAGTGCCAGTTGGTTCTAAGATGGACCCACTGCTGAGCAAGGCCAAGCCAGTTAGTCACTGAGGTAACACTTCTGTGATTAACATTATTTGAGGTGAGGAGGAAATTGCTGTGCAGATGCTAAATTGCAGCAAAAGTAAGGACCGAGAATGTGAGAACATCATCTCTGCAGACACCAAAGTCAGAGAGGAAGGAGTGGGGAGGACATGCCCAAGCACTAGGAGATTCCCCTGTGGTAAAGACCATGGTGAGACAGTGTCCCATGGGAGGGACCCTGCACTGTACCAGGGGAAGTGTGAGGAGTCGTCTGCTTGAGAGGAAGTAGCAGCAGAGACCATCTGTGGTGAAGTGACCATAACCCCCATTCTCCATCCACTTGCTCGCTGATGGGGGTTAGGTAGAAACACAGGAAAAAGGAAGAGATAGAGGGAGATGTTTAAGATTGAGCTTTTATTTCTCATTTCCCTACTCTATTTTGATTGATTGTTAATAAATCAAACCAGTTCTCCCCAAGCTGAGTTTTTTATGCCTGTGACAGTAATGGCTGAGTAATCTCCCTGTCCTTGACTCAGAAGGCCTTTATTATTTTTCTGTCCCCTCTCCAGTTTAGAAGGAGAGAGTGATAGAATGGCTTTGGTGGGCATCTGCCACTCAGACAGGCCTAAACCACCACACAGTTGTCTGTGCTGTGTTATAAAATTAGTTTTTTGTTTTAGCAGCATATGTTCAAACTGTCTCTCTGCTTACCCTTGTTTTTGTTCCTTTTGCTTCTATAAATCTTGTTGGTTTGTATAGTATTCTGAAAATATAAGCATGAATAACTAGTTTTAAGGTCAGCCAATTATCATTAATGGATTTATCTTTTTTTAATTACACATATTAATCATTATATCCCAAGATTTCATACTGCTAGATTCCCAATTTTGTATGCATCTATATATGTGTGTGTGTATATATATATTTTTAAGGAGAGAACATAAGCAAACTGCATGCTTTTCTTGTTTTTGTTAATATATGCCAAAATAATTTACAACTGCAAAATGCTTCATAATACTTTAAAAATATGTGTTTTAGTAAGAAATTGTATTGAGTAAAGGTGTAGTCGCATATTTTGCATGAAATTTGCTACAAAAGCAGTCTGCAAATTAAACCAAAGTAATATTTATGTAAATATTTTGAAATTAGCTTTTTTCCTTTTAATTTTTACATAGGTATTTTAACATATTTGAATTCTGTTCTATTTGAATTCAGTCACTTCGTTGTCGGCCTGGAGCTGTTGGCACCAGCGGTGACTTCATAAAAACGTACGCAAGGCGAGGCAAAGCTGGAAGCTTGAGACTTTTTAAAGGGAACCCGATTGGCCTCAACGTGATAGGAAATAGCAAGAAACTGAGGTACTACAGTTTTGTCTTTACTTACCTATTTAATTGTTGAGCTAAATCAATGCTAAATGAACAGAACTCATAGTATTATTTGCTTAACCTGCTGTACATTTTAAGGGTATACACTGTTCTGTGCTACTGAGCAAGGATGATGGTTCTGTGCTAGCTGGGCCAAACCATGACAATAGCACATCACTAAAATACTAGAAGATCATTAAAATAGAATTAGAGCATACACTGACTTACTTGTCAGTGCCTTAGTGTTGTCTGCATGTGCTGTTGTTTCCTCTGCACACTGTTAGCAGGTAGGATATTTCTAACATCCCTGTCAAGAATTTCCCCTTTCTGTGACTTTTGAATTTCCAAGATTAACTCAGGATGCATTTTCTTTTTTCCTTGCTGCAAGATATCATTTAATTGAGGAGTCATGGACTGTTCCTTTAAAGGATTCAGCAGATACCTGTACTCCTACATGATAGCTTGAGATTGTCAGCTCTAAAACAACAGGAACAGCATTTAGTACAGTACTTGCTTGTTACTACTGTCCCTAGCTTGTAACAGACTCCTGTCTTTATTTAGTATATAATAAGAAGGAATACATTCATATAGCTATATATGGAAGTGTTTCATGTTGCTCAAGTATACTCAATTTGGTTAGTTTTGCAAGAAGGAAAAGTTCGTAAGATAGCTACAGTCAAGCCAGTCATCAAATGTTTAAACAATACATACCAATATGAGGTATGTCCTTGTCTTCATTCTTGCATGCTGATCAGTAGATCGTTGCTGGTTAGTGGGACTGTCTTATCACATTGAGACACATGAGAAAATAAGTCCTTGAAATTCTATATCCTCTCCCATTGTTCTGACTTTTGAGCCTAACGTACAAGGAGCAAATCCAGAATTTTTAGTCTGTATTGGTGGTCCAGCAGTTTTATAGAGAACAATGAATGCAAGGATTGTACATAGTCAAAATAAGGACTCTTCTTGCCTTCATGTTGTGACTGTAACCTATTCTCACATAGTAACTAATTAATTTCAACATGAGTCCTGCACCTGGGGAGGAACAACCCTGGGGATTGACCTACTGGAGAGCAGCTCTGCAGAGGGAGACCTGGGAGTCCTGGTTGATAATAAACTGACCATGAGCCAGCAATGTGCCTTCATGGCCAAGAAGGCCAATGGCATCCAGGGATGCATCAAGAAGAGTGTGGACAGCAGGTGGAGAGAGGTTGTACTTCCCCTCTCCTCTGCCCTGCTGAGGCCTCATCCGGAGTCCTGTGTCCAGTTCTGGACTCCTCATCTCAAGAGGGATGGGGAACAGCTGGAGAGAGTCCAGCACAGGGCCACCAAGATGATCAGGGGACTGGAACATCTTCCTTATGAAGAAAGACTGTGGGAACTGGGGCTGTTTAGTCTAGAGAAGAGGAGACTGATGGAGAATCTCATTAATATTCACAAATATCTAAATGGTGAATGTCGGGAGTTTGGGGCATGCCTTTTTTCTGTTTTATCTAGTAACAGGACAAGTGGTAATGGGATGAAGCTGGAACCCAAAAAGTTCCAGTTAAACATAAGGAAAAACTATTTTACTGTTCAGGTGAGGGAGCCCTGGCCCAGGCTGCCCAGGAAGGGTGTGGAGTCTCCTTCTCTGGAAGCTTTCAAAACCTGCCTGGACACATTCCTGTGTGACCTGATCTAGGTGGATCTGTTTTAGTAGGGGAGTTGGACTGGATGATCTCTAAAGGTCCCTTTCTATGATTCTGTGATTAACCTGTCTTGTTGAATTTCAAAACCCAGATGGTCAGCTGAATGTAGTACATACTACTCTTAGTTTCTCTGTGATCTGTGGATGGTCTTAAATTCGTTCATATTTTTAAATTTAAAAAAAAAAAAAAAAAAACAGACTGCAACCCAAAACAAACCTAACCTTCACAGGTCCTCAAGGCCAGTTATGAACGATCTCCTATTAGGCACTGCTGCTGTAAGGGCCTAATAAACAACAGTTTAGCTTCTAAAGTGAATGAAGGCTAATCTTATCCAGCATTCTGTTTTTTAGTGGCTTGGTTTTGACAAAGAACAGTGAAACTTTCACCAGTGAGTAAAATTCTGCACTTGTAATTGTTCGTTACTGTTACTATAACCAACATGCCATTGTATAGGGGGTTGTTTGAGTATGTGTAGTATATGTTTGGAACAGTAACTACAGGATACTAAGTAATTTGTACTAGATTATTTTGAGTAAGCTTAAGTGTCTGTCTGTAATACCTTATGAAATTTTCAGTAATGGACTCATCTGAACAATCATGATTCCTAGCTAAACGTTACATTAAATGAAGTTAAAAAAAGGCATATAGACTTCCATAAAAGCATTAATCTCCCCTACCCTGTCACAGTTTAAAAATTCCCCTCTGCCCATGGAGTTTTCTTGTATAGATTTTGCTCATATAAACCTTCACATAAGCCTTGTCGGCATCCAATTAAACATAAAGCAGCTCTTTCATTCTCTCCACAGATGTTTCAGACCTGATCAGACCTCCACAGATAATATCAGATACCTAAAAAAAAAGATTTCACTTGAGGTTTTTGACGAGAATGCAGCTACATTTTCACTCCTTTCCTTTGATAGAAATACAGACAGTGTCTTGGGTTTTGAGATGGACTGGTAGAATGCTATATGGAACCTGAAAGCTTTTAAAAAATAAAGTTAAAAATGGCATGGTTGTTTTTAGTGTAGGTTTGAAGTTGTGCCACTGCACTGGAATCTGTTTTTTTTTTTTACGTTTTCGTACATTTCCTAGGCAGCTTTTGCTAACTGTCAATATTGGTTCTTCCATCCCTTTTCAAAATCTTTGTACATTTACACAGAATAGTACAGTACTTCATTATCCTTAATTTATGCTGTGCAAATGAAGTTTTGTGTTGCAGTCTTTAATTTTTAGTACACATAACAGATTATAAGATTGTATCCAGGTTTATGGCTTGCTCCTCTTCAAATTGTCTGGTTCTTAGGGAATCACTGTGGTTACTTCATTCTTCAGGTTTCTGTTGTTGAACATAAGCATAAGAAGCCTGTTACAAGTTTATTAGGATTTCTTTGCTCTGTTAAAACTAGTCTGGAAGCCTATGCATGTCCGTGATATTTGTTGGGTTTTTTTGAGTACACCTAACCATTAAATCTAAGATTTAACTAATCCTCTGGAAACTAGAATTTTCTTCTATCTGTCTGTGGAATTTATAGTGAAATCCAATCGTACTATGTAATTTTTCTGCCTTTGCTACTAAGGCAGTCATACTTGTCTGTGTATGTGTGTGTTTTAAGTTCTAGAAAGGTATGTGGGTTTTATTTTGTTTTTAAGGTAAATATTCGCTGACGCTTTTTTAGACAATCTAACCATTCAGTTCAGACATTCTGTTACTTGGATTGGGACTGCTTTCTATTGACACTTCATTCATTATAAACCTAAGGCCTAGTATGTGTTATGAACTTCAAATAAAGTAAAATCTGTTGCATGTATGTTGCCTTACTTAAAGGTCACATCACTTACTTTGAAAGCAGACATCCATCCTCTGTCTAGTACTGACCTGCATGCTGAATTTAAATGGAAAATATAAGTATCCACCTTCTTTTTAATAAACTGCGATAAATTAAGGAATTTAGTTGAGATAAATGGTGTGTGTAGACCACTGACTGCTGTGTACACTTGATGTTTGATTAAAACTCATACTACCAATGTTACTTGAACTCTTTTCCAGATTTTGGTTACTAAATATGTTTGAAAATGTGATTTATAAGTGATTACCTTTATTTGTTACTTACTTGTGGTAGCATTATATCTTTTATAACACATATCACCGATGCAAGATCAGGTACTTCAGATTCTTGAGTTATAGTGATTTTTTTTTTTATTTTCCACTTTGACTGAAGACTGGGGTTTAAAAAATCTTCAGATCAGTGGGTCTTGACTCATATTAGTGTTGTTGTACAATATTCCCTAAAATTCAGGGAATAAGTGATAGGAAGAAGGGAGATGTAAGGATAGTGAGCAGACATTTTCTCTGTACATCTCCACTTGGATGTACAAAAATTGAAACCAACCACAACAAATCTAGTATCAAACTCTCACTTAACCCTAGTAGATGTGCTGTTCGTGTATTTTTTTTTTAATCCTGAGGTCTCACTGTAAATGGCTTTTCTCTTTTCTAGTTTTCAATAGCTTGTATCACAACATTTCTCACATTAAGTCACCTTTAGAGAATTTTTGGGTAATATTTAATTTTAAAAGTTACTTGATGAACAGCAGAATTGACATGGTTTATAGTTGTGTCATCTGTTCCTGAAAGGTCGTGCTTCCATTACTTCTAGACCCATACCCTTGCCCAGTGAGAGATTCCTATATTTTTGCTTTTGAATGCGCAGTGTTATGAAGGTCATTGGATCAATTGATAGCCTGTGATAGTGTAACCTTGTTTCCATCAGAGCCTAGACTTTAAATGATGCTGCAGTTTCTGAGATCATGTCAGAGATGTATCTTTAATATATTGTAAGTTCTTGGAGACTTACAGAACATTTGTTGTTCCTAGGAATTTTCTGACCACCCTCACACTCATTTTAGTGTTGTATGTTACTTGTCTTGAAACTGTGCTGAAACTTGGAAACCCAGATTTCACTTCGGATGTGCCTGTTTTGCAACTTGCTAGGACTTTATGATTAAAGTTTCTGGTGATTCTGTCTGCACTGAATATGTTCTATTCAAAGAACAGGATTATAGAGCAGATTGTATTTTACAGCTGGCCTACTTGGAAGCATATCTGATGCCATATGAACCATTTAAATGTGCCATCTAGAACAGTCTGCTTTGACTCACCCAGCAGGCTGCAACATTCTATTCCAGCACCTACTGGAGTGTCTCACTACTTCAGTGTGAGGCAGAAAGCAGAAATGCTGCTTACCAATGTTTTGTGCTACAGGAGCACAAGACTTCAAGTTTCACAACCATGATAATTTGGCAAAGCTCATCAACAAATAAAATTATAACACAGGGTGTATTTATAGACTTGCTTGCTCATTTAAACTCCTTAAGTTATAAGAATCTGAGAAGGCATTCCAGACTCTACTTGTGTTTTCTCTTATAGTATCTCTTTCAAAGACGCTAAACTGAAAGCCAGAGAGGATTTGAGACATGCTGAAGTATTTAGGGCAAGTAGGTGTCAGCTTTTTATTTCTTGGGTGACAACATTAAACAGAAGGTTGACTGTAAATTAGTCTGGATGATGAGTGACCAGCTGGAATAGCCTAGTCTTGACTTGGAAGCATGTGGGATGACTATTTATCTTTCAAGAGGCTGGCGATTGAATGGGATGCTATGAGATTAGTTTCAAAGATGTGATCTGTTAACTCAGAACATTTATGGTGTTTCTAAACTTCTAGACAAGAGTTAACCTATTTGGTTGGTTTTGATAGGTGGTGTTCAGATCGTAACAAGTCATCTTATGATGAGATAGAAATGCTCTGAAATCTTCCACTACTGACGTATTCTTGATATAAGAAATCCCAAAATGCTAAACTGCAAAGAAATTTAAAAAGCAAGCTGTCAATTTTCTCGCATTCATCTTTTGGGAGAAAGTAAGGGAGAATTTGGAATTACTTGTCAGCTTTTTGGGCAGTTTCTGATACTTCACTTTTTTTCATTCTTCATAACAGGATGAATGGCAGGAGCAAAACTTCTGCTGAATAATATTTCTTAGAAGTAATATTAACCAATTAGCATGCTTTTTCTCAGTGCAATTAAAATTGCCAAGCAATTTCACAAGCAGCATTTAGGCATTGGATTTCCATAATTTGAAACCATTTGTGTTATTAACATGCTGTCTGTTAAAAGCTGTGTGCTTTTTGTGAACATTGCAAATAGTGTGTTCTGTCACAGGATAATTCTGTGCAGGATAATTGTCAGAGTCTAATGGTCTTCAGAGGAGTACTGTATTATTGATGTACCTTATCTTTATATTACTTTTTACTGGAGAGGATAATGGTAAGTAATCTCCAGAATTACTTGTTTTGCAATGAGATCAAAGTGTCAAAAGGCAAAAAATGAGGAAACTAAAGAAACGCTAAAAGGCATTGGTGATTATACTCTCCCTCTGCAGAGTCCTGATAGGGTGTTTGAGCACCTGAGAATCCTTCTTTTTTATTTTGAGATGTGTTGTGTTGTTTCACTTATGAGGCATCTTACATCCAGAAATGTGCTGTGTGTATTTTCCCTTATGAGTAGTGAGGGAAATTCCTACATGTGCAGTTCAACATGTTCACATGTTACGCCTTTTAAGTCATGTTAGAAAAGTTAATATTATGACTTAATTAAATATAGAGATGGAAGTATAAAATTAATTCTAAATTATTAAAATTCACTAAAAAAAAGGCAGTGTCTTTTTTTGCAGTAGCAGGGTTGAGTAAAGGAGAGCTGGATCACTGGGTGGCAATAAAATTTTTAAAGCTCTTTACCTTATCCGCCAGGAAAAACTATAAAATTGTGTATATTCCTATTTGTCTATTTTATTCTAGGACTGAACATTTTTATGCCTGCCAAAGGATCCTAAAAAGTTCTGTTATTGACTCAGAAATAATTTGTTGATTTTTTGGTTTGGGATGGCTGGTACACCAGGACACCACAGTCTTTTCTTAAACCAACTTTCTGTATGTTTGCAGTGAAAATGCTCAGAATATGTCTTGTCCGGTAACTGTGGTACATGGTAGACGTTTTCACCATGCGCATTCACAGACAGCAGTAGTAAAAACAGCAGCCCAAAGGTAAGACTAAGTACGTTTGTTTCTCCAGATGTTCCTATCTGGTTTTGTGTGTAGTGATTTTCCTTATGTTATGTTTTAAGGAAACTTAAGTAATGGTGCATTCTTGATCATTAACTTTGATCTTAATTAGCAAAGTTTCATAAAACTTACCATTTAGGAATTAGTATTATATAATCTTAGAGTTTACGAATTTTGATGCACGTTATGACACAAATTCAGTAGAAGAGCATCTGCTAATGTAAACATGTTTTGAAAATACTTTGAAATGGACAAACATAGCATGCAGTAGAAATTCACATATCTGCTGACGTGAGCATCAAATACTAATTAACAGCAACTCCAGCTTGTATAAGATCCATCTAAATATATACTGATTGCATGTAATCTGTACATAGAGCAGAAAACATATTAACTGGAACATCTGTCAGAAACCGGGTTTTGCTTTTGTGTAAAGAGTTGTTAGAATGGACAACTGGAAATGGAAATGTTACTCAGCAACTCGGAATTAAACTTCTGTGGTTTGAAAATTTAGAACTACATCATACTTCTGTAAATTGCAGGATTGTTTCTTAATTTGTTTTTACAAGCTTTTCACAACCATTGTGTGTCAGAACAATGAGCTAACCAGTGCTTTAAGGAATTGTCTTTCAAAGTTTATCCATTCAGAGGTGTTTTTATCTATGAAACTCACCGATTTCCACCACCCCATATGAGTGCTTCATCCTGTCAACATTTTGTAGCTTCCCTCTGCCTTCTTTTTTCTACTCTTTTCAGTGTAGATATTTTGGAGTGGTGGGATCATACGTAGGCATCATCCTCTTTTTTCATCCCACTTCCTTCACTTTGATTTACTGTTTTCAGAAAAACAAAGCCCATACTAATGTGAATGAATTTCGTGATTCGAACATGCATTAGGGTCATCTGGAATTGAAGACTGAAAAATGTATTTTGCAGTCCCATCCCCTGGAACTACAGCATTGTTGCTTCCTTCCATTTCAAAATGTATTTTGATCTGTAAAGGGAAATAGCATGGACATTTCCTTCCCCTTAGTAATAGCAAATGCAGTAGTAGGGATCTCTCTTTGTGCTTCTAACCATCATTGCAAGCAGCAGGAACTTAAAGGTGAGATTTGTTACCAGTGTGGTTTAGGCTGAAGCAGTTTTACTCTTTCTTCTTACATGCAGTCCTTCTTAGATGATTTCTTCAATGTTCCATTGAGAAAAGCATGAGGCATCTCTAAGGATTCATGCCCTTACCTTTCACTTTAAAAAAATGAAAAAGAAAGATTTGAAGAGATTGTATCTTGATCTGCAATGCTAATTAAAATGACTTGAAGTAAGCAAAGTGATGCAAGACTACTCTTTCTTGGATCTCTGGATGTTGACCTTAATATTACTGTACTAAAGCTTTGTTATGAGATGATTCTTTGAAACAGCAAATCAACTTGCAATCATCTTACCTAGTTAAGTGCTTCAGGCTTCTTCAGCATGCAAGATAGCCCTGTCTGGAGATTCTTAATCTTGAGGCAATGTTGGACTTGCCTGCTTTCCTTTCTCACCTATGGGTCTTGCCTCTTTATAAGCCTACAATATAATGGGGGGAAGGAGGGAGGGAGAAAAAAAGTAGGTACTTTGTATGTGTGACATTCAGAAAGGAAACTAATGCATAATATAGGCAATTAATTGGATAGTAACCATCTTGAACATTTCTAAATACACATCCTTTTAAGGTTAATATACTAGTTCATTTACATAAACAATGGTCAATTAACTCTTTACACAAAGAATAATTTTGGAGTTTCCAAAGGCAGGAACTAGTCCTCACAATTCCAAACAATGCTGCACTACTGGAGGATGTCAGAATGAGCATGATGTAATTGACTGAGGGTAAGATTTACAGAGTAGCTATAAAAAGGATATTTAATGCCAGTTGACGCAACTGATTACTTTTAAAAAGCTTCTAAATCTGTTTCTGAGTTAGAAGATTGAAAATTCCAGCGTATATGAAGTAGATTTTTTGGTAATATTTATAATTGTGTGGGATTTAAAAAACATTTTTATATATTTATATTTTTAGTGTTTACTGACATCAGACAATAGTTGTGTTTAAAAGTAAGTTCTGATGGTGTGTCATCAGAATGGAGTTTATGTAGAAAATTTGGATGTCAAACCAAGAATAAAGTTCTAGATATTTACAGGAGCAAACTGGTAGCATGGAACTTAAGTTCTAAAGTATTTTTCCTTTACTGATTGGCAAGCAACTCGAAGTTACATTCTTTGATGTCGTTTGCATTTGTAGAATTGTTTTGTGGTATGGTAATTCAGTAACAATGTGGGGAAAATAGTTCTAACTAACCTAATATATTGTTCTTAGATCTATAGTTGATTATTGAAAGGATAACTGGAAATAAAAACATGATTAAATTAGTTATGAACAGATTGAGTCTCTGGCAGCAATGTTACAGATTTGGGTTTTAATACTGGGTTTGAGTTGGGGATGGTTTCACGTGGTGCAAGCTAATTATGAAACTCAGTTGTCGTCTCCATCAAATTGAATTGGAGCTTGTGATTTGTATTTCTCATCTCTTTCTCCAACAATTTTGCACACACTTATTAATTTAAATCCTGCCTGACTGTTGGTTGCACTTGTGTTTAAAATATAAGTTTCCAGGACAAAAAAAATTGGGCATTTCAGTTGTCTTTTCCAGTGGAAACTAGAGATTAAATTAAAATTTGTTCACTTACGATACAGACAGATTTTCAGCTCAGCTTAGCCTAGTGTTGTGGTTGCTTCAAACTATTGTGCTTCATTTAATGGACACATAGTTCTATCTTACGCTATTGACTGTCTGTTCTCTTAAAATTTGGCATTGGAATAACTTGGCATTAGAATAGCATGTATGCACAGCATGTCTAACAAATGTTATGCATGAGCTGCATGAAGCAATTGGTTGGAACACTGTTCCTTATACTTCCTGAATATGTCTAGTAGTCTCATTCCTTAATTATTCTGAGATGTAAAAGAAAGAATTCTTTTAAATGCATTATATTTATATCAGATCTTAAAACAAGCGAGGCATCTAATGTCATGACAATGTACAGTGTCAGGCATTCTGGAGGGTTTTTTTTACTACCTTTAAGTTTCCTTAGCTTGGAAAAATTATAATTCTTAAGTGTGACTCTTTACAGCACCTCTAAATAGTTAATCTAAGTTAGGTATTAGCTATGCCAAATATAGAAAGATACTAGATATGAATCCATACAGACATGATTTGGATCTGACTGGATTTATAAACTCAGATGTGACCCGCTCACAACTGGTGTTTATTGTTTGTAAAGGCCGGGTCCAATGGGAAGCAGTTTTTCCCCAATTTGATGCAGCGTTGGCCAATTACCCCCACTCCGGTCTAAGTTGCAGTGGTCATATTTGAGTTTGCATTCCTTTTACTGTCTTCCCAGACAGTAGTGCAGACTGAATATGTTTTCATACTGCACTCCGTAGGATTATCAGGATTACCTTCTTGCCTGCTTTACTTTCAGTCCTACCGTTCTGTTGGAAAACTGAGAGTTGGAAGGAATTTACTCTATTAATAGAGTGTTCTGTTTGTCAAAAGGAATGGAGACTGAATTTTTTTGTTTCACAGTGGTGCTAGTGTAATGCATATGTGACTTGTATGCTTGTAGGGTTTTTCATATTTCAGAGGAACAGCCACATAGATTCAAAGCTTAGTATTCCATGTTGCAAGTCTTGAAGAGGCCAGAGAGATAAGTTTTAGTTTACAAGTTGTCTTTGTGCTGTGCTTAATTAGATCTATTTTTATATTGGTATACAAAGAACCTGAATTAAGACCGGTTATATATGTAGATGTTAAAGAAGACACTTCTAAAAGTAATGATCCTAATTCTTAACTATTTTTTGACATACATTTTAGGCAAAATCTCAGGAGGAAGCTGGTGGCTTCTGTTTATCCTTCTCTATCCACTACCTTGATTGCATGTTGTTTCCTAAATTTAAAGTAGCACTTCCTGATTTTTCTTTCTTCCCCTCAGTTTAAACACATTATTTTTTGAAAAGCTGGAAGCAAGTTTTGTCAATTTATCCTCTTTTGCATGGCGATCAGTAATTGAAAATGAGACATGATCTTAATTCATCTATTAGGATTCTGTCATGTCAGGTTCTACACTGCAGTGAATCAAGCGAGACAGGTTGAGTTTAGAATCAATTAAATTTTACACATAGGAAAGAGGGCAAGACAATATGATATTTAGACCACTAATTGTTGCGCTCTGTAAAGTAACATTTGTTTATGCATTTATAATTGCTGTTACCAAAATGCTCATTTGAAAATGAGTCCAGTGAGTGCAAGAGACAATGAAAAGGTTGCAGTACATATTGAATAACTTTTGAATTTAGTGATGTGCACATATGTGGTGCTTTGCATCTTACGGTTTTTTTCTTTTTTCATATTTTAAGCAATCTGGACCGAAAGGAAAGGTAAGCTTACTGTTGATGAAATGAGCATGGCAATGAGCATTAAAAAACAACTGAATGAGTGTTTTATCAATGCTAGTTAAAAAAATATTAAATCCAGTCAATCTTGTCTGTCTCGTGTGAGGGAAGTTGGTTGGTTTTGTTCTGTTTTTTATAATTCACTTCCATTTACCAAAAAAAGGACTTTTACATCTATCTGTAAGTAATGACACATTAATGTGAACTCTGGGTACGTTTCCTGTGGAAATTTTTCTTGTCTATATATAGCCAATGTGAAAACGGTTGAATTTTAAATTTCTCTGCTGAGAAATCGCTACTAATTCTTTTTGGAGAGCAGCAAACTTTGTGTAATAGAATAGTTCTGAAGCATATCTTAGTTGGGTGTTTAATAGCTTTCACTCTTTCATCTCAGCTTGGTTTGAATAGCATTAAAGGTTTTAATTGCATTACTGTGTACGTTCTGTTCATGAAGTGCATATGTTAAAGCAATTCACAGAAAATGTATAGCAAGACCAGGCACACCAGTTTTTCATTGCTCTTTTCTCGCTCGTTTGCATCTGCTTTACTGCTGTTAGTAGCAATCTGAAATACTAGAAATTTGTATTTTTTTCCTATATGGCTTAAACATATATGTCACTGGGAATGTTTTGTTGATAGTAATGAATTCGTTGAGTTTTTGTAAATATCTTGTCTCTGTTGATGGATTTTGGCAACATAGGCTTGATGTCAGGTTGAATTGTTTAAATGATGTATATAACGTTCAACCAATGTAAATATCACAGAAATCTAGTGTAGATCTGTTCTTTGCGAATTCAGGATTTTCTAGATTCATTTCAAATTCAGCAGTAAAATCAAGTCTTTCTGTTTTGCTGCCTTTTGATATTTCTGAAGCATCACAGAGATACCAGTTAGAGTTGGACCTCTAAGAAAGGATTTGATCATACTCCAGCTGTCAGGAGTATGGTGTACATGATATGGTATGATTTGATCATACTCCTGGGCTTTGAGTTAATGTACTTTTTCATGGTATTCTTTGTGCTGCATTTATGTTATTAGTTAACCATTCAGCTGTTAATGTTTTTAATTTGGCACCATATGTCACCAGAAGACTAGAGTTGAGTTGCATCCTGGTGATCTTAATTTTCCCATAGGGCCACCTGTTGCTGTTTAATCCAGTTCTACTAGATATGCTCTTTTTTTTCCTGCTTTTTGCTGTTGTCCTAGCAGGGCAAGGTGATGCAGGCAGGAGCTGCTAATTAAGTTTTAATCATTACTATCGTAAGTGCAGCTGCAGCTCTTTCTTACTTTCTGGGCCAAATGGGGCTACTGACCTGTGTACGAAACTTGCCACCTCCCTGTGCTGCAGCTCCTCTCCTCCAGTGTTTGACTTTTGTAGTCTGTTTTTCCTATAAGACACACTGAAGGTGAGTCTTATTCACTGAGGTGAATCTCACCTCAGCAGCTTGGTGCCTCCTGTCTTACCATACTTCACTCTGGTTTTGTGTAATGATGTAGAAACCAACAGCCTCCCTGCAGTAGTATTCCTCCAAAGAGGAGTATACAGAGGCAGAATGAGGAAAGGCTAATAGAGACAGGTTGTTCATTAAATACAGTTCATGTGTAAGCCTGTACACCTTGACAAAGTTAGGAGTTGGTGCAGCCTTGCACATACATGGTGGTTTTTGTGTGGCTTACACCAGATTGTGTGTAGTTTTGAAAACTGTGTTCTAAGACAGTACTGTGTCCTGAATTCCCAGATACAGATGTTTTAGTGTTTTTTGGGTTTTTTTCTTTACTCTCACGGAAAAATTGTGGTATGAAAATTTCACTTTGGCTCTAGAGTGTTACAGAAGTATGTCTGCTAGTTCAAGGTAAAGATGTTAAGATTAATTTCATCAGCAGTGGGTAGTGAAAATACAAAATCAGCGATAATGTTATATCTAAGTGAAACATATTTAGTCAAGAATGTACCATTTAACTGTGTAAGGTGTGTCAAAAGTTCAGGACTCTCCACAGATCAGACTACTTCAGTATTTTTGTCATATTGGTTGTAGCAAGATACTGATTTTCTTTAGTATTGTAGTTAATGTTTTTGTTTTTAAGTTAATGTTAATGTTTAATGCTTTACTGCTTCATGAGATTTGCTTTTATCATACACTGATCTGCCTCCCTTGTACTTAAAGGTGTTGAGATGAAAACTGCTTCTAATGGATGAGATGAGATATTTAAAATTATGTAACCTCTGAGCATGAAGCCTGTTCTTCAAGCAAAATCTAAAACTCAAACATCTTTAGGAAACGTAACAGGCACCCCCTGCCCCCACCATGTATTTATAAAATCAGTATTGTAATTCTTGTTTTTTCTGTTACATGCAGTACATATATATAGTCCTGCATCTTGATCTGTTTGATCCCTCATTTATTCCTTTTGAAACACAAGCCTATTTGTTATAAGTTAGGATTTAACAGCAAGAAAGCATTTCTTTTGAGATACTGCATGTTTTTTAACCTCTTACAAGAAATTTTTTCTTTTCCAAATAGTCCTTTTAAAGATGGCTGTCATGCTCAGTATAAAGAACTGCAACTGCAGTTTCCATTCTGTTTCTGCATTCACAAGCAATTAAACTTTTGTTTGTAAGTCAGAACAACCTGACCTTGAATTGCTAACCAAGCTAGACTATGTTGGGAAGCCTCAGTTGACATGGAGCTGCTTTTCATAACTTAGGTTTGGGTGTTACTGGTTCATTGGGAGCATAAAAGTCATAAGAAAAGAAAGATATTTATTTTATACTAGTCATTGTGTATTCTTGCAATTGTTTGGCCATTTAGTAAGTATCAATATGAATCTATGCTGATAACATAAAAATCAATCAAGAGTAAATACTGTTACTATATACTGATTTGTTATAAAAAGTTATTTAGCAGTATGTGATGACGAAGCTGTCATCTTAAAAGATGTTGCATGTTAAAAATGCAATACAAACGTGTACAATTTTTAGAGGATCAGGATCAGAACTCAAAAATGCTCAGAGACTTTGAATTGTCAAAGTAATTTTTCAAAGAAATTTTAGTATTCTAAATCCTACCATATTATTTTCATTGCTTTCCATTAAATATCAAATAGCTTCAGTGTTGTTTCTCTTAAATAACAATAAAATTTTTTACATTTAAAACACTTTACAGAAAGTATTTTTCTCTAACAATGATAATGTTCAAAACAAGAGTTATTATTAGTTGATACTACTGGAAGATAATTACATGTCAGACAACAGCACATGTGTCCTTGCTGCAATGTTTGTATTTTTCAGATCTCCTATAATGATGTCACAAGGGTTTTTCTAGCTTTTAGAATGTCGTTAGCGTTAGTTTTGATAAAAACAACTTCTCATTATGTAATGATGAGTTTGAGCTCTGCCTTATGTTTCCAATTCTGTCTTCAAAGTAATCGCGATTTGAATTTTTAAGGAAAGTGTTCAAAAATATCGTATACTTATGAACAAGTGCTCATGTTGAGTTTCTGATTTTGATTCAGCTTTTTGTGTGCGGTAGTTAAAAAAAACAAACAACAAACCTTTCATTGAATTGTTTGGTCTGGAACAGACCTTTAAGATCATTGAATCCAGCCTTTGTCCCAGCCCTATCAACCAACCACTAGACCGTTTTCCTAAGAACAACTTTATTAGTGAGCAGGATTGTTTCAGAAACAGGTTTGACACAATCAGTAACAAGTAAACTACTTAATCTGTCACCTGCAGTGTCCTTGTGGACACATTATGGTGAAGAATGTGACATCTCTACGTTCCGTGTTACAGTCCAGCAATGCTCAGTCCCTCTTTCTGTTCGAGTTTCCGTTCGCACTGCAGCCTCTCAAGAGCAAAATAAAAAGTCTATGTTTAGATAAGGAGTTATCCCCAAAGGACACTGGAGATTGGTCTTGTACCTAAGCTGTTAGTTAAAACATGGGAAAACCCTGCAAAATGTTACCTAGAAATGCAGAAGATTCAAAGGCTTTATAATTTGATGCATTAGGAAATAAATGCTGTGCTGAAAGAATAAAAAACTTATGCCTAGTGCTGAAGTTTATTCACTTCAACCATAGCCACATTTTTGTTAGGTGGGTCCTCAAAATTTAGCTGTAAGTTGGAGACGTTACTACCTATAGCTGTTTTCTTTGCTCCCATGCTGTTGATTAATGTCCTTGTAATGACAGATATAACTTAATGTGTGTGACCCATTTGCTGCCCAGTGCACTGTCACAATCTTCCAGTAAAAAGTTTCTGCTGAAGTTGTTGGCAAAGCCTCCCGTGTTTCAGGTGTGTGCCATCTTCTGTTACAACAGAAACAGTAATCTACACCTGCAGAGCAGAGTAAGACAGCTGAGAGGGAACTGCTACAAGCAGTAACCAAAATACAGTGAACTGCTGGAATCTTGATTTGGTAGTCAGATAATTTGACACACTTCTGGGTAAACTATGCATATCTTACAGGAGACTTGAAGTCATACTATAATGTATTAAATACTATATTGTATTAAATTGCACAAGAAATGTTATGTGCATGTTATGCAAATTATACCAACAAATTTTTATTATTTACTAATTTGTCTGTATTATTGCATTTGAAAACAGAGGAACTATGTATTCTCCTTTGGTTTGTTGTTTTTTTTTGTTCAAAACAGTTTTTGACTTGAGATTTCTTTCCTCTATTTTACATCTTGTCTTCCTGATTTTTAAGTTATGGAATATGTGGAATATACTTTAATAGTAAAATAATAGTTGTTTATATTTTTGGATTTTAAAAGTATCTGTTTTGTACTCTATGACTGGAGAGGACATGCAGGTTTCAGTCTTTGAAGACTTGGGTCTGAAAGTGAGAGACGACTATAGATTACTGTAAAAGAGAATTTAGATCAGAAACACTTCTGAACCCTTTACTGTAGCTGTTCCTAGCATTCAAATGTACAGAAGAGCCTCTAGTGAGGGAAATTATTTATTCATAGCTTTCAGGTACATTGGAGGTTTATTTCATTCATGTATAATTGTGGCTAAATGATAATGGTGTCTGTTAAAAGAACAAACCTTCATCTACTTGATCTTCCAGAAAAGAATACCCTCCTCAACTTCAGAAAGTAGAAACAGACTACATCAGGTTACCACGATCTCAAGGACTGGGTAAGTTCTGTTTAGAATTCGCTTTTCTCTTAAGCATAATATTTTTTTAATGTCTCCTTTGGCTAGATATGTTGCCAAACTTTGTGTAACCATTAGTATATCTGTTTATATCCTTATATCATGTTATTCTAGATTTATGCAAGAGAAAGGGAAGATTTTGCCTTTATTGACTGATTTCTGCAACATGTTCAGTCATGTTAAAATTAGACTTCATTTATTTTAGAAACAGCTGGAGTTAGGGAAATTTACAATCACAGAATTGTTAGAGGTGGAACAGATCTCTGGAGATCATGTAGTACCAGCCCAAAGCCTCAGCTCGTTCTTGAATTATTGAGGTAGTGAATAGAAGAGCTGGTATCACACCGCACTGTGCCTCAACTGAAATATTGTCTTACGCTGTTGGTTAGGGAACATTGATGGAGATTCAATAGAGAAAATAGTTTGCTCTGAGGTGTGGAAATTGTGAGGAGGGAAAAAAAAAATAAATCACTGTATTGGGTTGAACTTTTTCAGTGTGGATACAGATCCAGTCAGTAAATCTGTGATTCAGTTACTTGGCCATCTGTATTGGCCAGTTATTTTGCTGTGCCTTTGTAGGTTAATCTTAAGTAGAACTTAACTTGCTTTCTCACATGTAACTGATTAACTTAGAAAAACCCTCTTATTGTTTCTTTTTTGAAACTGAATTCTTCTTTTGTTTTGAGATGTTTTTAATAGGGTGTTTGTGAGACTATCACTGTACATACTGAAAAAGTATTCATATCTATTAAAATCCCTGGAGTGGATTTAATGTGAAGACTGCAATTAAACGAGGCAATATAAATAGCACTTTTATGTTAAACTCAATTACAACATTCTTGTACAGCATACTACTGCACTTAAAATCTGACTCTGTACATTATTACTTTATGAGTTTTTTTGTTCCTGTACTCTTTCAGTATTTGAATAAAAAAACATTTTCAAAGTTCAGGGAGTTTTTTCTTATTTATACAACAACTCATGAGACACTTGAAGCATTGTAGTTTGTCAGATGTTTAAAACAGTGCTTATGATCAGTCCAAGTTAATGCATGTGAAGAAATAATTTAATCATAATTTAGACATCTTATGAGTAGACATTTCGTGTTAACACTTTTACATTTTTTTCTGTCCTAGACAATACAATGGAAAACACAGAAGAGTCAGAATCAGAATCGGAATCTGAAATTAAGAGAAAAGTGCAACAGAAACGTCATTGCAATTCATATCAGTCTGACTTGACTCTGTCTTCTGCTACAAAAAAATGCTTAACTCAGTTAAAGGTGGGTTAGATTTGAAAAACATGTAAACTTCCGACTTAGAAATTTGATGCATATTTAAAACCAGACATTCATTTGTAAAACTAATGGTCTAAAACTCTTTTAAGAGTTTCAAGAAGGAGTTAAATAATTAATCTTAAAAAAATGTTAGATATTGTTACTAGCTATTAAATATTTATTTTCTGGTTTGAACATACAGGTGCTGCACTGGAGAGCAAAAGGACCTGGGTTTAAATTAATTGGCTGATCAGTAAACCAGAAACTGATAATTTTAGTTTTCTGTCTATGAGATGAACAATATTTTACTCTGTGATAATTATTAAAATTCTTTTTAGTGTCATGATTTTCTGTACTTAAAGATAAAGGTACTGCAAAAGATGGAGGTACTTTGCTTGCTTTCTCGGTGAAACTAGCACAGGTGTCTGTGGTAAAAATGTCAAGCAGTAAGCTTAAAGAAGCCAAAACCCCAATTTTTTTCACATGATGTATTATGAAATTTCAAAAAGAGATTGATAAAATTTTTTAGGCTACATCATCATTAAACAAATTGAGTTAAATTCAAATGCTGATTTAGGAAATGTCTTAATTGGTAATGACATCAAGTAGGAGGATTTGTCCCTACTTTGTTCCCTGTGCTCCTGAACCTCTACCACTGGTGAAAGTACAGCACAGGGCTAAATGAACCTTTACTCCAATCCCGCAGGATAGTTATGACTCTGTAAGACTGTACAGTTTGTGGATACACTTTCTGGATATAGAACAGATCTTGCTGCAAGTGAATTCACTAGCACAACTCTTAATTTTATTTTCAAGAGTTTTTTCATTTATTAAAGGCTTTAACACAATGATTTATGCATTTATCATGAGCTATGTGCGTTTTCACAAGCCGTGAGTTGCCAAAGTGTGTGAATGATTGATTGGAGGTTTATGGAACCTCTGAACAATTCAGAAGTGTTTGTTGTGGTTTTGTGCCATAGTAGTGTTACAAACATAACCAACTGCTTGTCAGCCAAAGTGCAAATGGTTTTCGTCTTACTAAACTTACAGTAGTTTTCACTTTTTAATTGTTAAAAATGTATATAACTTTCAGAAAGAGGATTTTCCAATTCTAAAAAAAGAAAAAGCTGACAAATAACAAAAGCTTTGGAAAGAGAAAGGCAAGAAGGAACATCTGAGTTGTCCAGCATTAATAACTTTTTAAAAATTGCCACAGATGACACTTGTTTTTGTTAGAACATTTTTCATTTTCTTAAGTGAGAAAAACCAAACTGTATTTTAATATTTGCTTTCTCTGCTTATTGCTAATGCAGTGCTGTCAATCTTTATTCTGAACATAAAGCAAATGAAAGATTTGGAAGTGGTATCTTCATACTTACGCAGTTACTGATTTTTTTTGTTTCTGTTTCCCCTCTAGCTTTTGGAGCAAATTGATTATTCTACTGATTGCCCAAATTGTGGGCGAGCAAATGAAAATCAGACCAAATGTCGACATTGTGAAAGTGCTTCTCTAAAGGATTTGCAAAGAGTCTCTAGACAAACTGTGACATTAAATGAATCTGTGGGACCTTTATCACGTTCTTCAATTCATCAGAATTCAACAGGGCAAAAATCTTCAGGTATAGGTTTCAACACAAAGAAGTTTTATAGTTCTGCTGCTGGGAAAGGTCCAACAGATATCCTACTGAGTAATGAAATTGTAGGACATTCTATGTTACGACAGAATGGAAAAGTTGGTCTTCTAAGCGGGACAAAAAATCCTAAAATTACAGGAAGCTTAAGACAGAGGAGTACAAGACCGTCTGAACTAAATGATCCAAGTAAGTACCTTTTAATGAATGTAGCTGTAAACTGGAATCCCAAAATACTATGTATAATACTGTATAATAAAGGAAAATTCCTTGCAGGTTGACGTTACTGATTTTGCATGTTCTTGGGGAAAAAAGGACAGATTTTTTTAGAATTTCCTTTTAATGTACTGAGGGACTGAGAAAGATGAATATGGACAAAATATTTTTTTTTTAAACAAAAGACACTGTATAATTTTTAAAAAGCATTCTTAGCAGAATTCCATCATTGATTTTTCAGAGGGAAAGACAGTCTTTAATTTCTATTTTCTGTTTTTCATTTTTCCTAATTTTAACTCTCCAATTTTTGAAATGTTGAATTTTTTTTTATTATTTTTTAATGCTTTCTTTTTGTAAACTCAAATTAATACATAAACAAGAAGGAACGGGAATGTGGGAAATTATGTTTCTGGTTCCATGCTTAGTTTACTAGACCATGTTGCTTACTCATTTGAACAATTTCAGTCGTAATTTCTCTTGCCGTTTTTTCTGAAGTTGTGTTATTCACTGTTAGCTCTTGACTGGACCAAGCACTATATGGTTTCACCTCTGTGCCTATAAGTGGATTAACTATACCTGTTTCTTGTATAGTTAGTTGTGAGAAATAAAAAAATTGAGGGAGAGAGCACTTGCAAGCAGATTCTAAATAAACAGTGAAAGCATAATGTCATGTTAGATGTGGAATTGTTTTGGCACTGCAGGACAATTACATAAATTACTTGTAAGCTATTGCTTTAAAAGAAACTTCTGTTAAAGAAAAATGTAGTGGTTGAGAATTTAATATGTTCTGTTTAGTTACTTTGTCTAGTGATGATGATGATGAGGAGGATAGTGGCAGCACTAGGAGAATGGAAAGCATTTCACCTCGTCCTGCAGATTCAGCCCGCTCCTCCCCAGCTCCTTCTACAGGAAAGGTGGAAGCAGCATTAAAGGAAAACAGTTGTGGAATAGAACAGAGAATAGGTAGTATAACAACAGATACAGAAATTGCAGTCACACTACCAAGAAAAGCAAGAATGAAAGATCAGGTACTATTTAATACTTTGCTTAACGAAAACAAAAATCAATCATATATGGAAAATGTGAAAGCTTGTTTTGCATTGTCAAAAGTTGACTGAATTTGATTGCTTTTACTTAGCAGCTGACTGAATAGTATCTCTGCTGAATGCTGGAAACTTAAGAAAATGTGTTTATTACAAGCATTCATAATTACTTCAATTATGCTTTTAACATAGATGCTTCTGTGTTGAATGTATACTCTTTGAGACTGGGTGGGGATCTCTATGAAACTGAAGGGCTCGCTCAGTTTGCAGAAGAATGTCAATACCAGCTGTTGCCTGGTAAGACTTTGGACATACAATATTAAACATGAAGACACTGGGAACAATGGTGACCCTTTAAAATTAAAATACTTTGACAACTGTCCCAATTAGAAGAACTTATTTTAACTTATTCTTAGGTGAAATTTAACCCAGACTTTGCATTGAAGCGTTAGGAAACCTTTTGTTGATGTATTTTGCTCTCAAAATATTCTTTAATTCTTTAGTGAAGAGCCTAATTGAATATGGTACCATTTAAATGTTTACTCTTTACTTTTTGATTTGAGTTTTGAGCTTTTAATAATATTTGGCTAGCCCAGCAGATAAAAATGAAAGACTGTCTTCAACAAGAGTCCTAGGAAAATCGTATTTTCATTACAGGCATTTCGAATCTCTGCCTTCTGTACTGTATTTAAATGAAGCACACCAAAGTGTATTTTGAATCATGGCCAAGATAGGCTACTGGTTAGGGACTTGGAAATAATTATATAGTCTTAATAGAAATACTGAATCCCTTAAGATTTTTTTCTATGGGAATTTAATGGTATTTTGTAAGCAAAATGAATGTTTATTAATGGTCAGCTTTATGAAACTATAAATACCAAAGACTAGTGCACAGAAAATATTTAAACAAAGTAGGGTGATATAAACAACACCACAAATAGATATATTAATCTGACAGCTATCAGACAGCTTTCTTTAATTTGAATAGATTTTTGTATAATTTTCCTGTCGGTGAACAGGAGACTTCAATGAGATTACAGCTTCAGTCAGCATCTACAGATTTTCTTGAACTGGAGCCAAACTCCATATGGGCTTCTTTCAGTATTTCTACTATTCATTTAAGCAATTTTGATTGAACTGATTTATTTATATTCATTCAAGATTCTGCTCTTGCTAGTGCTGTGATACGCTATACTTAAGTAATTACTTGGTGTTTTCAGTCACCGAAAGTTTGGACTAATAAAAACTGAAAGATAAAAGAAAACCACCAACATGGTGGTGCTTTTACAGCATTAGTGTTTTTACATAAATAAACAAATAAAATATATTTAAAAAAAACCTTGTCTTGCTGTGTTGCACAGGGTTTCAAAGTGACAAAAACGAAATTGATTTCGGCAATTTTAGAAGAACTATCTGCGATTTGGAAATGTTAAGAAATTGCTAATAAAACTGTCAGCTTATAAGATTTTTTTTTAATGGAAACTAGTAGTATTAATATCTTCAGGTGTTCCCAGAAATCCTTTAGGAAATTTCTACTTTGTGTATAAGGTTGAGGTGGTTGCTATAGTAAGTAATCCTGTTGACCAACAGAAAAGTAGTTGCAAATTTAGACACTAGTTTTTAACAAGCTTATTTTAGCAACAAATCTGAAACATTCTGAAACCTTGAAAATTTCTTTTCAGTTTGGGAACATTGTGTCTAACACTCCAATAAAACGTCGTAAAGTTATTTCTCAAGAGATTTTAACTGAGACTGTACCTCTAAATTATCAAAATTCCTGTGAAAGTGTCATTCTGAACTGTCGAAGTATACGNGGGGGGGGTGGTGGCTTATAGATTAGCATGCTGTCATGGTTGAGGCCTTCCTATGAACAAAGGACCAGGATCAGTCAGAAGTACCTAGGGCCTTTGGAACTCTCAAAGGACTGGGAGGGCTCAGTTGCAACTTAAGGTCCCAGGCTAAACAGACAGGACTATCCCACTTGAGGAGGAAAATGCAGCTTTAATCCGCCACCAAGCGGCAAACAAGCANCGAAGTATACGAATAGGAACGCTACGAAGAATGGTAGTGGAACCTGTCATTGTAAGTAAACTTGTTATTTGACAAATCTTCTTTCTGTTTTTGAGAGACATTGATATTTTCATACTTCATAATTTTGTCTCTGTGTAAGAGTAAGCTTGTCTGTGATTCCCANAGGGTGAATGATGAAAGTGCAGCCAGACCTTTAAAACCCCCTTTCCCCCCACCTATCCCTTTTTCTCAGACTCCTGTCTGAGCCCAGTGTCATTAACTCCCTCAGGGCAGCAGGGAATGGGGGATGCAGTCAGTCTTTTTCAGATGGCTCCTGTCTCTTGTCTTGCTTCTGAGGAAAAGGGCTCCTCGCCAGTCCTCCTTCATGCTGGGAGGCTCTGCACGGCCCCCTCCACGCTGCAGCTCCACTCCGTTTGGGTCCAAATCACTGGCCTCCTCTGATATGGGGTCTCTAACTCTTATTCGCTCTGGCACGAGGTCTCACCGTGGGCCTTAAGGGTGCCTGTGGTCTGGCAGCACTTCTCCTCTCCTCCGACAACAATTACCGAAAGTGGATATTGATAGTTGGGAGGAAGAAGCATATCTGCAAATAAATAATCCTGCTTCTGTGGAAGAATAGGTTTTTTTGGTAACTTTCCAAGTTATATAGAGAGTTTCAAGGAGGCATTCAATGTTAGTTGTATGCCAGATGCATACAATTATGGTAAGTATATAGATAAAATGCATACTTCTTGCTAGAGTAACCACGTGAGTAGCACAGAGGTATTACTCATTCTTTCCACCTTTTTGCAAAACCCTATTGTTTGATTTTCTTAAATAGTGATAGCTTATATTCGCTTCTCAAGATTTCTTTTTCCTCTATTATTTATGATTTTTTCAGAACATATAAAACGTTTTTGAAAACGAGAGATTTTAAGTTTCAACAGTCAATATGACTGAAAGAGACACGGAATAGTAAAGAATACATTTGCTTCCTTGGATTGTGCTAAAATATGCACTTTATTCTTAAAATAAATTAACATTCTTTTTATTTTTAAATTTTCATTACTTAAGTACTTAGTCATTTGAAATACGTTTACTAAGAGTTTAAAAGCATTGAGTCAATATTTGTTTGGAGATGTGAAATCTTACTGTGTTGCCTTCTACAGTTTTGCCTGGATTATATCAAAATACGCCTAGAAAGTCAAGAAGGTGAGTATATTTTTCATTTTATGTTATTATTCAATATATATGTTTTGAAAGAAGTAACTTTGTCAAAGGAATAAACAAGTGAATCACAGTGAAATGCCAATTCTGGTTTTGTTATGTACATAACAAATAATTTTAAGTGCCTTTAGACAGATCGGAAGTGGGTCATTAGTTCTTCCTCTTCATTCTGACTAGAAGGCTGTAGATATTCTGGTGTGCCAACTGTCAAAAGTTGACACTTAATTTTTTTGTTTTGTTTTGTTAGACTGATTACAATGCTCATGTTTTTTCAAGGAAAGGCAAATGCTTTGAACAGCTGTAGAAACAGCAGTGCTGTCCTGCCTTTAGCTTGTTTTTGCATCTATAAATACATGTCAAGTTCTCAAAATTCTCTGTATCTTTTGTTAGTTTCCCACTGCAAATCTCAACTGATATTTCAAGGAAATAGCTTTCTGTTTCTAATGCATTAAAAACTATTAATTTTGCCTTTAATGGATAAATCCTATTGTCTAATTTGTGTCAGCATTATTGGAAATGTTGACAGGTCATAGAATCAACTGGAAGAGACCTTTTAAGATCGAGTCCAGCCTCTGTCTCAGCCCTATCGACCGCTAGAGCATTTCCCTAAGTGCAACATCTACCCGTCTCTGAAACTCCTCCAGAGACTGTGACTCCAGCACCTCCCTGGGCAGCCCCTTCCAATGCCTGACAACCCAACCTGAACCTCCCTTTGCACAACTTCAGGCTGTTTCCTCTTGTTCTGTTGCTTGTTACTGGGGAGAACAGACTGACCCCCGCCTCGCTACAACTTCCTTTCAGGTCGTTGTAGAGCATGATAAGGTCTCCCCGAGTCTTATTTTCTCCAGGCTAAACAGCCCCAGGCATTGTGAGATGTCTGTCTTAAAAGCATAAATATAATTTAATTTTTCATCTGAGGAGTTGACAATCTTCCTTGCACATGAAGCGCAGTATGCTTAATCCGGTGCAGACAGTTACAAGGTCCATGTTAGCATATTTCTTCTGCTCTTTTTGATGAGATGGTAACCTACTGGTCTGAGCAGTAAATGCTGCCCAGTCAGCATGAAGGAAGCACGTTACTGTAGCCTCACTCTGAGCTGGGCTGCTGCTTCTCCAGCCAGTGGGATAGGATATTGGATGCAGGTTTAGAAGGAAAGCTGCTTTGCTCTGCAGAAGTGGGAATGGCCACCACTTCCAGTCTGCCAGTAGGTACTTTGCTTTGGGTAACAGTTTGCCTTGTCTTTACAAGCAGCAGATCTCTTTCTAACAGGCACAGGGACGTGAGTTCAGTTACTAACAAGCAGGGAGGATATAGAAGGGAGGCTACTGGCCGTGGACTAGTAAATGCCAAGAGAATGATGGTGAGGGCGGGGAGGGGAAGCACGCTCTTCACTAATAGTAAAAACCATTAGTATATTGGGAAGAGCTTAGGAATATTGTTAAAACATATAGGGATGAAACCAGAAAGGCCGAAGCCCTTTTGGAATTTAATCTGGTGAGGGAAGTAAAGGAAAACAAAAAGGGCTTTTTCAAGTACATCAGCAGCAAAAGGAAGACTGAGGAGAATGTGAGCCTACTGCTGAATGAGGAATGTCCTAATGGCAGAGGGTGCAGAGAAGGTGGAGCTACTGAATGCTTTTTTGCTTCAGTCAACAAGGACAAGTGCAGAGTCTTGCATCTAGGAAGGAACAACCCCATGCACTAGTACAGGCTGGGATTGACCTGCTGGAGAGCAGCTCTGCAGAGAGACACCTGGGAGTGCTGGTTGATAATAAACTAACCATGAGCCAGCAATGGGCCCTTGTGGCCAAAAAGGCCAATGGCATCCTGGGATGCATCAAGAAGAGTATGGCCAGCAGGTTCTTCCTCTCTCCTCTGCCCTGGTGAGGCCTTGTGGAGTCCTCTGTCCAATTCTGGGCTCCCCAGCTCAAGAGGGACAGGGAACTTCTGGAGAGAGTCCAGTGCAGGGCCACCAAGATGATCAGGGGCCTGGAACATGTCTATTTTGAGGGAAGGCTGAGAAGCCTGAGGCTGTTTATCCTGGAAAAGACTGTGGAGAGACCTCATTAACACAAATACCTAAAGGGTGAGTGTCGGGAGAATGAGGTGAAGTTTTTTTTTTTTTTCTGTAGTGCCCAGTGACAGGACAGGAGGCACATGCTGGAACACAAAGTTCCACTTGAACGTGAAGTAAAACTGTTTCACTGTTGAGATGATGGAGCCCTGGCACAGGCTGCCCAGGGAGGGTGTGGAGTTACCTCCTCTGGAGGTTTTCAAAACCCACCTGGACACATTCCTGTGTGACCTGATCTAGGTAGACCTGCTTTAGTGGGGAGCTTGGACTAGACAATTCTCTAGAGGTCCCTTCCAACCCCTACCATTGTGTGATACTAAGGTAGAAAGTAATGATATATCTTTTAGGATTTGATACAAGGAGGAGACACGCTTGTTGCTCTGATTTTTAGTTGTTAGAAGGACTTCATGTTGGTTCTGTTTCTTCCTTCAATCCTGTCCATGTTTTGTCCTTTCCGTAATGGGATATAATTTTTGTGGTGGAGGCTGCGTCAAACATGTTTGGAAGCTGCCACTAACTAAAGCTTCAGTGGCTACCATTAGCCATTTTTCTCACCTAGAAATAATTGCTGGCATTGAACTTTTGAGTCTTTTCACCAAATTCAAAGAACTTCACACAATTTTCCTTCCATTTTTATAATACAATAAAACCTGTAAAATACTCAACGTTGACATCAGCAGTATCAGATATAGTGTTATAAATTTACCATGTTGATAGTAAATTTAGAGCAGTACCTTATTTTCCTCAGGCAATCAGGTCACTTCTCTGCATGTGTTTTTTCTCCTCTTCATTTTGAAGTTGGTTTTCACAAGGGAACTTGGTCAAACATCAATCTACAAAGAAAGTTTTACAACCCTATTGTAAAGTGTGTCATAGCAATAGTTGCAAATTTAAATATCTGGAAATGCTGCTTTTTCTGTAGAATAAAAGCTAGATTAAATTTGGTGAGAAAAAAAATGTGTTTCTGGTTACTTTCTTGACTGGTGACAGTGGAGTTCAGTTTGTCTCTTAAGATATTAATAGACATCACTTCCTGGATATATATTTATTTTAAACTCTTAAAACTGTTCAAGTTACCGATCACATACTAATTTCTTTTTAAAATCAAGGTAGGAAATTATTAAGTAAAAACATTTTTACTACAATTAATTATGTCATTATTTTTCTCCTAGAATCAGAAAGCGATATCAGAGAGATTAACCTGAAAACTTCAGAGCTTACCAAATGTGAATGGTGTAGTGTCCGAAAATTACCAGTAGTTTTCCTACAAACGGTACCATCAACCTGTAGTAGCCTGAGAGACCAACTGAAAATGAGTAAAGATAATGTTTGGTACGAATGTAAAGGAGACAGTAAGTAAAACAATTTTAGTCTACTATTCACTTTGTGTTTTAATGATTTGGATTGTGGCTGAGTGTACTGAGGTCTAAAACTGGCATAATTGGCTGGGAACAGTGCAGTGTTTTTCCAGACGCTGTAACCTTCTCAGGCTGATGAGACGGACAATTCAGAACAGCTTGGCAAAACTGTAGTCTTGTGTTTGTTCAAACACATGATAGTTACAACATTTGATCAGTTTAGTATAAGTTTTTTAACTAATACTTGTATTGAACAAAAGCAAGTTAGTTTGTTTAGCATTTGTAGCTGGGGCTTTACATTCATATGACAACTTTTGGTGTATTTCTGCTTTCTATCCTGCTCTCCTTACAGGCCTTCAGTAGAAACACTTGTGTGAATTCTCATGGAATTTTTTCCTGTATGCTTGTAGTGATGTGAGGTACACAAATACCTACTTAGAAAAGACGTGGATTGTCTTAGTGTTACTTAAAATTAAGTTTAGTTTCAGCATAGCTTTCTTCAAGGGTCAAGCATCTTAATATACACACAGTTTTTTAAATTAGCAGAATCCTCTTCCCCTTAAATAGACTTTTCTTTAGAATAAATTTTGTGGTTGTTTATACTTACACTCAGCTTCGTAGATACATGATGCATTCAAATGGAACAAGAATGCTTTCAGCAACTCCAGAATGATGTGCTTCCAACACGTAACATTGTTATTACCTCACCCACCTCCTGTAAAAAGGATGAGCTATACCGAGTATTGTAATTGCAAAAGTGATTTGAGAGTGTGCAGGGGAGCTAGAGACAATCCTGGGAGCAGGTGTTAGTCTCTGGGTGAGCACAGCTGTTCACAAGAGAAAAAAGAAAAGCTTCCCTAGTTGACTGGGTAAGAAATCCTTTCTTTTCCATGTCCCAGCCTTTCTCCCCTTAGCTTTTCCCTCAGAGCCTGTGGTGCTGTACTAGTTCTACACCCAACTGATTTTTATTGTACTTGATACTTGGTTACTTTGTGTTAACACAGTTGCTATTTGCTTTGTGAGCAATGAAATTACTTTTAAGCCTGCATCTGTGGCTGTGTAGGCAATTGTGTAGATGCCTAGTTTCCCAAAATAGCAACAGCCAAAATCAAGGTAGATGCCTAAATTCTGTGTGCAGTGAATTGGGAAGTATGCTGCTGAAGAATTATTTTTCACAACAATTAGCACACCAAGTTAAGAATAACCAAAAGACAATGGTTACACGTGTGTCTGAAGCTCGCCTTTTAAAGAAAAACAGATCCCTGTAGCTCTAAGCTACTTGACATTGGAACTTGCAGCCTGAATCCTATTCCTGTATCTGACTGCTGAAATAATTCTTCTTACTGCAATTTACTGCATTTTATATTTCAGATGATGTGAGCAGATGTCATTTATGATCTGAGTCACATTCTCCATCCTTTGGTTAAGGTGTAAGCTGACCCATTGACTCTTAAGCCACTGTACCAAAAGACGTACAAGATGTATTAGGGCTAGAAAGAGTAAGCATGAGAGAGAGTGCCTGATGTAGAACGTTCACCATGGGCAAAGAGCTTTGGTTTTGTTTGCTACAGGCCCTGAAAGCAGGGCTTTGCTTTTCTAAGAGGTGAAATCTCTATATTTGTCTAAGGAGATGAAGATTTTTATTCCTTTCCTTGTTCAGATATGTATTTCATAGAAATGAAAACTGTTTGGCCGTGGATCAGAGATCCTTAAGAGATTTCTGTTTCTATGGTAACAGAAATCTGATCAGAGAACAAGAACTGTTTCTTCTGTGAAATTGCCATTACAGATTTTTGCACTTAGGTCCTCAACAACCCATGCCTAGAATCAGTAAGTAGTTTTGGTAGAACTTTGTGTTTCCAATAGTGCTACACAATTTGTTTCAATGTTAAAAAAAAAAAACAAAAAAACAACAACCCATCATGCTGATTTTTCCCATTTAAGTCTGGAAGGAGTCTTCTCAAAAATAAACTTTGTTCCCATTCAGTTTAGTTTCTAAGCAGTGGTTTAACTTTTGCATCCTACTTGCTTTTTACCCCAAGTAGTATATTTTTATCCACCTATTACTTTCAGAGAAGATATTAGTGTTGTATATCCATGCAAAACTGATTTTTACAGACTATTTCAGCTAAAAGGTTGGGAATCTCTATATACTGTAGTAACTTCAATATGTAAAATTCTCAAAAACCAATAATGTTTTCTACTGTAGCCTTCTAGGATCAGGACAGACCATAAATCTGCCTGAATCATGGGATCTCATACACTATTTTGTGTTTAATTTGATGTATATTGTCTTAGTTCTCTCTTTTTCTTTTCCTTCCCATTTTGCAATCACATTTAATTGAAAGTAGGAGAAAACCAGGCTGAAATCTTTTAAAAAGAAGATATTGGTGAAGGGGTTAAGTAGATGAAAGCCATTTTTATAATAAACGTTGAATCCACAAAAGCCCATCCACTTACCTAACACAGTTCTGCTTTTCTAATAAATTTACATGGATCAATGTGTCTTTACTGATGTTTGAGAGAGCCGCTCAGGACTATGTAGTGTTGACCTGGGAGAAATGAGGGAAAGGCGTTTCTTACACAAGAGAGGAAATTAGACTGAATATGTACTGAATACATAAATTCTGGAATTATACTGAAACAATAGGATAGGAACTGTAATAAAAACAGTAAACATATTGATGGCAGAGTTTTACTGTCAGTAAGCACAGAAGTTGTTTTTTCAAAATACATTTTGACTTTGCGTTCTTTGTCTTTTAAAAATTCATCAGACATAATAACCTTTCTAAATTGAGGCAGAAGTTCAATGTACTCTTTCTGCAAATGTAGGTAAAAGTAGGTAGTTAATCCTTCAGTATATGTGCATACAAGTGTATGATGGCTTGTGTATTTTGTCAGCAGTGTTGTGCATGTGTTGGCCTGCAGTTCTTTGAAACCTGTTTAGAACTGGGACACTTTGTTTCTAAATAAATAATTTTCTCTCTGCTTTTTCATAGGTCAAGAAGAACAGTACATCATTTTGATTTTTGAAACTGGTCTTGATCCTCATGCAAACTCAGTATTTGAAAAAATAATTACTGACATTGGTATTAGAAATAACATTTCTGATTTCTTTGTGAAAATTTCCTTTGAAGAAGCTAATAGCCGGCTTGTTGCGTTTACAAAGTGCTTGGAAGACAGTTCCAAAGGAAGTCCATCTCACAGAGAAAACAAAATAAAAAATGTAATTATGTTTTTGTTTTAGAACTACGTCATTATAGTATTTGGATTACAAATACACTGAAGATAGTGTGCTAATCACTAGAGGAAAAAAAAGCCCAAACCCCAGCAACACCTGTGGACTTTTATATGAGGGTTCCCAGACTGGTCCATGGTGGGTTATTAGACTATGGGAAATAGTCAGTGCACAGTGCTTACAGTGTGTTAGGAAGGTTGTACAATGGTCCACAAGTGATGTCGTCCTTCAAAAATTACTAAGGGGCAAGAAATACGTTCTATAATTAGACATCATAATTGTTTCCAGGTTCATCTTCTGATAAGTTATGATATTTTAACAAAACTACCTCTTAAAGAATTTGAAATTTTTGTGGCTTTACAAAAAAAAAGAGTACAGGCCTAAGAGTAACAAATGAACTAGGAAAGGTGAAAAACCAGCTTGAAGTTCTTCTCAAAAGCAATGATTGTTACACCACTTGACTTCACACAGCTGTATTACCTTTTCAAATTTGAGCATGGTATGCAAATTGATATTGATTTTATTCTTGTAAGGTTGCTTCTGAGTCCAAAATGCAGCAACGAAATAAACAGTTACCATATTTTGATGATGATGAAGAAATTGGAGAACCACATACAGTGTTTATTGGTCCTATAGAAAAGTAAGATATTTATCCTCACCCTCTAACAATTTTCTGAGGTTTTTTGGCATTTCATATTTATTACTGAACGTATGTTTCTTTTCAGGTTGATAGTTTATCCACCTCCTCCAGCTAAAGGTGGTATTTCTGTGACCAATGAAGACCTCCATTGTCTAAATGAAGGAGAATTTTTAAATGATGTTATTATTGATTTTTATTTAAAGTAAGTTTTATTTCAAATTAGATTTTAATCATCTTTTACTTTGAAACTTGAAAGATTCTGCAAAAAATTCATGTGTCAGTTGATAACACTTAGTTTCCAACTGTATGCATAACTCTTAATTTTAGAAGTTGTTTTGTATCTTTGCAAGAAATTTTGGTTCCTCTCCTATCTTATTCAACGATGACAATGTTCTCACTTGGAAAAAAAAAAAAGTTCCTGAAACTTTCCTAGCATCTGAAATTTTAACTGCAGGGAAAAAGTGTTTTTAAGTGCTATTGTTTTTCCCAGATGATTTGTGTTTCCCAGAACATAACATAATACTAACATAATATGGAAGTTAATTTTTTGGTGTGACCGATACTGCAGATGTTAGGAACACATGAATTTGTTACATGGCGCTTTACTTATGCTACATAGAAGGAGCATGTGTGTAATTTTCAGTCTAATAAAATATTGTAGAAGTAAAAAGAAAATCAGTTCATCACTTTGGAAGTGTTTGGAGGTTTAATAGCACAGTTAAAAAATATGAGTCTTTGCTAGGTAGGTCATATGTAAAAACTCATTGAGCATTTATTTTCCTGACGTGATATAAAAATAAATACAACAGCAGCACAACAACTTTTTCAATGAGCAAAATACTTCATACCTTGAAATATGGCCAGAGATACTGCATGAATGCATTTCTCTGGTTAGTTAGCTCTAATATTCTTACAGCTATTTTGTGAGAGGTTGTAACATTTTGGTAGGGAGGAAGCACAGTTGGCAGTCGTTTTTACTCTGAGGGTGAATACTTTTGAGTTAAAGAACTTTTTCTTTTTTTTTTTTTTTTAAAAACTAATTAGGTATTTGGTACTTGAAAAACTGAAAAAAGAAGATGCTGATAGAATACATGTCTTCAGCTCGTTCTTCTATAAACGCCTTAATCAAAGAGAAAGAAGAAATATTCATGAAACTTCAAACCTTTCGTAAGTCTGACTGAGAGCTAAGTTCACTAAAACCAAATTATTTTCCAGAGATAAAATCCTGGTGAACAATATTATGATAGCAACAGAACTCTGGGAAGCATCCAGACCTTTAACAGACATAGAATACAGCTTGAAAATCTTCAGAAGCTGTTAAGGTGAAAATAGCTGGAAAAGTAGATTTTCAATTAAAATTAACCCCTCTACAAGTCATGTTTTGGTTTCCTCTTGCAGAATACAACAAAGACGACATGGGCGAGTAAAAACATGGACACGGCATGTTGACATTTTTGAGAAAGATTTCATTTTTGTTCCCCTTAATGAAGCGTAAGTAAACAGACCTTTATGTCATGTTCACATGGGAAAGGTTAAAGCTTCAGAGTTCTAAAATTGAAAGTTACGTTATAGTGTGAATTGAAGTTAAAAATTTAAGAGAATAAACATCTTTTTCCAGGTGATAAAAACAAAGTAGTAACGTAAGGTCTTTAAGTGCACTGTTGTAGTGTGTCAGATGATATCAAGATTGCGCAAAAGTTAATATTTCTGAGTACTTTTTCTAGATTTTACTTTGTCCTCTGGAGTTCTTCTAAGCTGTTGCTGTTGATAACTTTTGGATTTGCCTTTTATAGTCCTTACTTTTTCTTCTGCTGAGATCTTTTTGGTATAGATGAGGTCATCCTTTAATTACAATAAACCTACATTGGAAGAAAATGCAATTGAAAATCCCTACTGGCCTGTACTGGGAGCTGTATTGTTTTTCCTTCTATCCTTCTGTCCTGATACTTTTCTTGAGTCAGAAAGCAAACTATTAGCATTCTTATCATTGTTAAGGACATCTAATGATGCTTGCTTTTGTTAAGATCAGAGTAAGTTGTCAAAAAACAACGTTTCTGCATTTCACAAAAAGAATCCAAGCCATCCTTAAGCCAAAATATGAAGGCAAATTAAACTACTACATTTTACAAATATACAATAAAAGAATAAATAAAGCAAGGATAGAGAGACAGGACAATTTTAACTGACTTGTCATACCTAACTGATCTTTTACATTAAAAACTCTTCAAAGAAAGGTATCTAGATACTGTGTGCTCGTGCAGTGGAAGAGAATTTCTGAATCCTTTCTTTTGCTGCCTTCTCTTCAGTTGAATTCTGAGACTACCTATAGGGAGGCAGTTATGAGGTGACTGACCATAGATCTATCTAGGTTATAAAGTCATAAGTAAATCCCTGAGAACGGTGTTCACAAGCACTGACCTCAGAATTTGAGATGTGATGACCCTGTACAGTCATGGAAAAGACGACAAGTCCTTAGGTGTGTTGAAAACTACTCATGTGTGAGAGATTCTTCCTGTCCAATGGAGACTTCATCCATACCATCCTCTGCCCCAAAGCTTTAAGTGCCAGAACTTTGAAGAGTCTGTCACTTAAATTTTAGTTTCCTTAGAGGTTGTTATATAGCTTACCTCCCACTGTCCTCTCTCGTGTCATTGACACATCCACATTTGTTATGCACGGGAGAAATGAGACAAATCATGTTGCAAATAGACACTGAGTTACTAGTCACCTGAAAATGAAAATAAGTCATTAAGTGGTTTAATAAGAATCAGTTATATTGCTAATAGATAGTTCTCACTATCTTGTTCATATACTGTTAAGCAGCTAAAGTAATACCTACGTTGGCAAGTAGTGCAGCTCTGTAGGAGTGAATTTGCACAACAAAATAGTACTGAAGGTATGATGTTCACGCTATGTATGGATTGGGGATCTGGGTTTCGACTACCTTGGTCTAATTGTCTCATCCAGTAGTGATTAGAGCATGAAAAGTGTACTCTTGGTGTTTACTTTTCATCTGGTAATGATCCTGTTCACATTTTTTGGAACTGTCCTTCACTGTGAACTGGAACTTTGTCAATGATGACAGTAGGACATTGATTTGGAAAAGTGGTTTCCTGGTATGTACAATAAGGACATTATGGAGCAGAAAACATGGGAGAAGGAGAAAGTGGTGGTTTGGCAGAGTTAGCGAGTTTGGTTTTTATTGTCGTTTTTGACCTTTCTGGCAAAGAAAGCATCAATTTAATCTTCCTTGGCCTTTTTTTTTTTTTTTGAGGGGGAGGCAGGGGTTGTATGTAATTCATTGTACTTAACTGGTAGCGTTTTGCTTGGAAGTGCCTTGCCATTCTGTCTCCTCTCAAACATTTCACTTCCCCCATCCCCTGAAACCCAGCATTCAGTTTTGAGGAACAAAAAGCTGATTTTTTTTTTTTTTTTATTATAAGATGCTAAGAGATGTAGGAAAGAATCAGTGACATGACAGTGAAATGTTGAGTAATTGGTATTATGGGAGAGTGAAGGCTAGGGAGCTACCTGGGGTAGAAATTTCACAAGTATGAAGGAGTCTAAGCCTCTGTCCTAGTAGTAGAGCTGTAATGTGCTAAATGTTTTCTACCTCCTTATATTGCCATGACTCAGAAGAATAGTAGGTTTACCAGGTTACTATAAATTTGAGTGCTCTTTTCCATATATTCTCATGTTCCAAAATGGCTCAAGAGCAGAAAGCGTAACTGTTTTTAGTACAAAATACATTGCTGGACTTCAGTATCTACTTCTAGGAAGTCTTTCCAGACTGCCCCATAAACACTAGTTTATTGAATGTGGGCTCATCTAACAAGTTGTCAAACTGCAGTAACTGTATGTGAGCAGGATGAATGTAAGGAAGAATTAACAATATTCAGAACAATATGGCTTTTTTAACTATGACTTTATCGGTGTCGTTTTACAGTACGATCCTTTTTGTTCAAATCTTCAGTGGAAAAATAGGTTCTTTTTTTTTTAAAAGTTAGAAGCTATTTTCTTTTTAGATCCAGGTTAATTTGCTAGTCTATTTAGGTAATTGGCACATTAAACCTATATTAATCAAGCACACAAATTCCAGGGCTTCACAATACTTGATATATTCATTTATTAGGTGTGGTGAATCATTCAAGACAAAATGCCTCCGTAGTTCACGTGATGCTTTTGAAGGCCATTTACTGTAACTGCTTTTGAGTTTCAATGGAATTTAGGTTTCATAATCATAGAACCATAGAATGAATAGGGATTAGAAGGGACCTTTAGAGATCATCTAATCCAACATCTAATTACTTTTTGAATGTGTCAGACACATTTTTAGCTACCGCTTTTCCTTTTTGCTAAAACAAATTGAAGTGTGTCTTTGCTAACATAATACATAGCTAGATTCTGTTTTGTTATTTGCTGTAGGGAATTGGAGAACCTTCAAAAAATTTCTAAATCAGGTCATACATTATCTATGTGTGATACCTCAATCCCCAAATTTGCTGCTACTCTATTTCTGATTGAGTGGCAAGTCAGTGAAGTGTAAAGACCTCCAGTCTTAATTTATGTAGGGCATATAATTATTTTTAATCGTGAAAGGGTTAGAATGTTAGTTCTGTGAAGGATGAGGTGGAAAACAAAGTCGTGGTGATGTCCTTACACTCTTTTCTTCTTTTTTTTTTTTTTTTTTTTTTAAATTCATTGTTGACAAGATCTCTTTAAAAATGTAAGGTGTCATATACAATTGGAAGATCTCATGGATTGAAGAATATGGGCAATTCAGCTGTACATTAGATCTGACTACTTGTATTGGTATAGCTGAACTGCTAGAAAGCCTTATACTTCTATAAAACATTAAATCTACAGTCTCCAATTTATGCTTTAATTATTTTTTTTAAATAAGCTTTAATTCGAAGAAGGAAAACAATGTCTAAAGTATGAGCAGGTTGAAAGATATTTAAACAGCACCCATTTTCAACTAACTGCATAATATTAGAGTAACAGAATAATTTTGGTTGGAAAAGATATTCAGGATGGTCAAGTCCAGCCACTAACCTCACACTGCCAGGCCTGTCACTAAACCATGTCCCTCAGCACCTCATCTACGTGTCTTTTAAATATCTCCAAGGAAGGTGATTCTACCTTTTCCCTGAGCAAGTCCATTCTAGTGCTTAACAACTGCCTTGGTAAAAAAGTTCTTAGTAATGTCCAATCTAAACCTATTACTGGATAATGGATAAACAAGTTTTATGGATTTGTTGATGAGTCCTTGCATAGAGCGATCTTACCTTTAGGAAAGACAGTGAAAGCTTGAATAAAACCTGCTCAGAAGAATGAACAACTATTTTAATGTGTCTTTGATAAGGAACAGAATTTAGTTTTTCGTGTGTTTGTGCGTGTGCACACTCAATAGGATTTTTTTTCTTTGTTTTTAACAATTCCGTGAGCATTGATGTAATTGCTAGTTTTTAATGTGTTTTTTCCTTTTCAGTGCCCACTGGTTTTTGGCAGTCATCTGTTTTCCTGGTTTAGAAAAACCAAAATATGAACCAAATCCCCACTACCATGAAAATGCTGCAACACAGATAAAATCTTCCTCTTCAGATGGAGAGAGTAACACACCATCTCCTTTGCCAAATGAGCTGGATGCACAAAACTCACCTTCCAAGTCCACAGGAAAGAAGACATTGACCAAAAAGTATAGTATAGCTTTAATTGACCCAAACACTGAAATGGAGGACACTGAGGCTTCGTGTTGTAGAAGAAGTCCTTGTAGAGGAAAAAGTGCTTTCAAAAAACTAAATCAAATAGACAATGATGTGGAAGAACCTAACACTGTGGAATCAGCATGCCATAAACTAGACCATAGGACTGCGGCTGAAAATGGTATACAGGGTGAATTCACTACTGCTAGCCAATCTATGGGTATGTAATTGTAAAAAGATGTAAATTTTCATGAGAATTTTAGAGATTTTATGTGAGTTATGACTTTTGCAATTGTGTAAACGTCATACTTTGAAAGTTTAGTGTATGGCTGAAGTGTGAGTACTTGCAATAGAAGTAATTAATAGCCATTGCATGTAAAGTGGTTTTGTGGCTGCTGACATAACTCTCGTGGCAGAACGATTGAGAGAAAAATACTGTCTTCCTAAATCAGATTAGTTTTTCAATTGTCTGACCTTCTTTTCACACAAAATCCTGTTGTAGATATCACTTTGCACCACCTGAGACTGTAATTGTTACAGAACGAACAGTAGTTGACCATGGGTCCTCATAATGTATGTGCATGGGGAAACTGAATTAAGATTGTGTGAGCAATCTTAATTCCAGTGTCTTCTAGCATTTGAGGTTTTGCTTCAACACCAAGTTTTTAATGTTCTGATAAAATGTGTATTAAAAGAGTAAGAAGAAAACAAAACAAAACAATCTCTCAGGTGATTCTAAATGTTACATTTAGAGAGACTTTCTCCATGCATTGCTGCTTTGGAGGCTGATTTCAGTGATCCAGAGCAGCATTTGTACCAAAGTGAACAAAGGAGCTGACACACTTTTAAAAGTAGATGAAGGAAATAGGAAAAGATTATTTTCTCTGCTCACTGCAAGGTTTGGATCACTTCGAGACAGAGTACAAAACATCCGATCATGCAGAAACTTTTACTTTACTCACCAATTGTATTCCTACTAACTTAATTTTACACAGTAAGGAATTGCACTGCATAGTACAACACATTAAAAGACTATCAGTCATACGGTTTAATCTGTATCTGCAAGCCATTACAATTTTAATATCTTTGTGGCTATAAACACTCAACTACTTCCTAATCTAAATGTATTCAATTGTGATAACATCGTCACTTCTTCTAGAAGGTCTTAGTGGGGAGTTGGGAGTGTGTGTAGATTTGCTCTTATTTGAACTGATTTTTTAATTTTCTTTGTGACTTGTTACTGTTTATGATATTGATGCTGTATGATGTGGTCTCGTGTCTTGGATGTTTCTACTGTTATTGTCTGTAGCTATTTGGAACATACTTACGACATTTTTTGCTAGGGTTACATTTTTATGTCTGCATTGGTGACTGATGGTCATTGTGCTGCTGACTAAAACACTCATACTCTCTTGTTCACCTATTGCAGATGATGCACCCTTTCATTAATGCAGATATTATTATGAGTTACAATCCTGGTTTAAGGGTGAGATTGAATTTGATACTAAGCACGTGTTCAGGCAGATAAATTTAGGTGTATCTAAAACTTGAGTTCAGCCACGTGGAAGCTGGGGTTGTAGGTCTTAGTTTTCTGCCCAGCTTTCATCTATTGCTCCAGAAGGGTATGGGTCTAGACTCTGCCAAATCCATACATATGTCCCGGATATCCTACAATATCTCAAAAGTGTCTCTTTGATAATATAATCAGTGAAACCAAGAAACCTCCTCTTCTAACCCTAAAGCAAAGTAGCTCTATGCTCTATTTATGGTCTCCACTCTATCTGCCTGCTATACATGGGAGCCTCAACTTAGATGTCTTGATCTCAAACTAAATCCTTGTGTTGGACTTGTAAATTAGTACGAATTGGTACCTAAATAACTTCGAAGAAATCATCCAAGATATATATACATATTTATCACTTAACTAGTCTCCTTTTTATTGCTTAATCTTTGCATGAGATATGATTCTTCTTTATACCAATTTTCATTTTTTAAGAATCTACCAGCAGTAAGTCACATAAGTATATGGCCTACTCTTTTCAGAGATATTAAGTAAGATTAATTCCCAAGTTTGTCCCTGTGGGACTCCACTGATAACCTCTTTCCAAAATGTTACTTCAACTTCTTTGTTGAAATACTCTCAAATGTAGGTCTCTGGATTTTTTCCATTAGCTTGTTCATTACCCTATTTACTGTTCTTCTAGAAATCTTGGTTTTCTTCAATGCATCCTCCAGTGACACCGTAACCAACACTTGTGTTTTTGTGTTTTTGTGTTTTTGTTTAGATATATTGTATAGCCTTCTTCTAGGAAAAGTTATGAAGATTTCAGATTTTGCTGGCATAAGTTATTAATTTTTTAGTTATTACCACATAGTTTATGATTTTTCCTCTCAAAACCTGTTCTGAAGGTAGTATAGTAAGACTAGTGAGCTTGTAGCTGTCTCTGCTTCTTTCATAGGTATAGCTATAATATTCCTTATTCTTGATTTCTTCTAATGCTGCTTCCCAAGTGACTAATGTGCTGTGGGTGGGTGAATTTACAGATAGATTCTCCTTTTATGTAACAAACTGTGAAGTTTCACAAACCTTTCTAAGCTGCTGCCTCCAACAGAGCTCAATCCTGCATTTCACCCTCCCTGGCAGTATTCATGTTTATTTTACCAGCACAGGTCTTCATATAAATAAGTTTATGGTGAATCTCATCAAGGAAATAATTCAAGTTAAAAAATAGTAAGTTTGTGACTGACTTTCTCAGTCTGATCCACTGTGTGTGGAGGAATTTCATGTCATGAAGCAGCTGGAGGTGGGAATAGAGAGTTCTATTGGGGACCAAAGGAGGCTGCTTCTTTCTGTAGCAGTACCAATTTATACTGTTGTAAAGGCTTCATGGAATTCCAGGGTAATTTCATGGCAAGTTTTAGCCTAGATGTCTAGAATTTTTGGGACATTGCACAGATATTGGAACAGTTTCTGCTGTGTTACTTTAAAGATACTTTTGACTTTTGTTCTTATATGTGAATGGAATATTATGTCAGCTGCATCACAGTTATTGTGAGCAATCCTGAGCAAATCTGAGGTATTTAAAATTAGTTTGATTTTAAAAAATGACCTTATGTTTGATGTTTAAATGCACTACTGTCTATGATTGATACAGATGGATTGCACAAAATCAGGCTAAACTATAGTGAAGACTCAGCTGATGGCAGTAAACTAAATGAAGATGAGCTTATAGATTTTTCTGAAGACCAAGATAACCAGGTAAAGAATTAATCAATTTTATTTGTGAAATATGAACTATTTTGTTGTATTTTGAATGGACATTTAAAAGCTGCATACACATTGTACATATGCATTATCTAAAGCTAGTTATCTTTACCAATGTCAAATCCAAAGCACTGGTTACCTGCAGACATTTGAAAATTAGCTGACAGTAGAGGATGGAACATTTGTTCATTGAACTATTCAGTAGGAAACTGCCAAACTGATCCTGCATTCAGTTTTGAGTCTTCTGCATAGTAACAGTGGTCACACAATTACTTTATTGGAAACTCTGGAAGTCAAACACATTTCTTTCATCTCCCTTGCCCTCATATTTATCCACCAAACACAAGAACAAGTTACTTTTCAGCTGCATTTCCTGGACATAATCAGACAAGTTTATAAGTAGGTCCTGCTCTACTATTTTGTTTAATTGGTGCTTCTCCTGATCCAATTTAAACAACATAGATTTATAATCAAGTACTGGTTTTGTTCAAATTGGAGGACGTTTAGATTTTAGAGGTGTGGAAAGATTGATGATTAACATGTCCTTTACTGACCCACTGCTGGGTATGAGGACATTATTCATTAGCACTGTGCGTTCTGAGTTCAATGTAAGCAAGCTAGAAGTTACATATTTTCCTCATTGGCCTTCCTGTTCATGTTCCAGGTCCATGACTCCAAGTTGTCCAAAATAAAGAATTGGAGGCTATCAGATATACAGTCTAGAAATGACCTGTTTTTCACCCTTGAATCCAGAACAAGCAATTCTTTTCCAAAGTTGGCAGCTACTTATAATGTCTTTCAAATAGTATGTATATATGTGCACACATATAAAAGCTCCAGTTAATGCTGAAACCTAACTGTGCTTTTCATACAGACTCAACCCACCTGTCATGTCATACCAGTTTCCCACATATTCTGTGATTCTCACCTGCCAGAAGTTTCTGTCTATTTTGCAGCAGTTAGAGTTCTCCAAAGATGAAGAATGAGTAGTATAGGACATGGCCAGGAGTGAAAGATGATGAGTGCCCTGGTTGATGTGTAGCTTAGAATTTAAACTGAAGCAGTCATTGATATCTTCTAGACTGCACAAAACAAGTATAGAAATGGTAGACAGTGACAGGCTGAGTACACCTTCATGTTCCCAAAAATGGAGCTAAGGCTGCAACAGAAACAAGTGCATTAGGAATTAGACAGTAGTTTCTAATGTCATAAATCCTCATGGCACAGCCTGAAGATTTCAGTCATAGGATCCTGAATGTTAGTAAAGTGTACATAACTCTCACCAGAAGCTTCCCAAATCATGAATGTTTTTGGAAAATGCTTCTTGTTTTTGGAAAGCATCCCTGTAATGCAATGGCCTGTGGTAGTAACAGCAGACTCAGTATAAGAGTAAGAAACCATGGATCATTGGATTACTTTTAGATACAAGAGCTTAGTGGGTTTGTTCATAAAACCTCCATATCCTTCATAGGAGTTGGTATTGCAATCAGAAGGTCAAAGGACATTCTTAGGTTTGTGGCGTGACTTCTTTTGCATCCTGCGATATAGAATACCATGGTGCTTTAATTGCCCTGAGAACCAAGTTGGTGCATTCTGCAGCAAACATCAAGTTTTACTTCTGAGTTCATTGCAGATTTTGTCTCATTATATCTAGAAGATAACATACATGAAACTGCAAAACAAGTTTTAAGTAATCATTATCAAGGGAAAATATTGATAATTCGGATTACAACCACATAATGGAGATACACCTCCTTTAAGCCAGCAATGCTTTGAAAATGACGGTTGCAGACTTTTTCCAGTTTCAGTGGTTATTAAATAGCATCATGTGTCATTCAACATGGATTTGAGAAACTATGTGACCAACAATTGGTAATGCAAACTTCAAAAATGCTAAATGGTTTCAGATTAAAGCTACCAGTTCTTGGTTAAACTGGTTTGATCTTTATTGAAAATGGGAAGCATAGCAATAATTTCTTTTGCATTTGCCTGGAAAACAGTATTAGCTTTTAAACACTTGTAAACATGTTGCTTCTGTAGGAAGACAGTAGTGATGATGGTGGCCTTGCAGATGATAACTGTAATTCAGAAATGGGACAATGGCACCTGAAGCCTACTATCTGCAAACAGTAAGTATTAAAACAGTTAAAACGGAAATATCATAAAAGCTTATGAAACTGAAAGGTAATTATAGGAAATGGTCATACATCAGTCTTCAAACAGTATGCTGTTAATGTTTGAGAAAGGATTTCATACTTTGTAGTGTTCTCGTCTTCAGGGATTCCAAATCTGGAAATATTGTTACCAGTATTGCTGTCTTCACAGTTTTCATTTGTATTTTTTTCACAACTTATTTATCTCTTTTTATATTTCCTTCTTTGTGAACATAATGGTTAACTAGAAAAGTAAAGGCTTTCACAATACATCCTTTTGGTGCAGGATAAAATTAAATATATGATATGGAATGTGTCTAAATTGTTCTTTATACATTTTCATGAAGGGGTAAAAATCCATCAGTGCATTTTCCTTAAGGGGTAACTACATCTGTGTTGTGAGTTTAAGCATATTTATGAGCTGCTGATTATAGCTTGGCTAAATTTGTCCCATTCTGATGATGGATTTTCTCTACCTAATGCTTTCCACCAGACATTACTGTAATCTAAACATGAAATTTGATAAGATCTTTGACACTTGAGTATCAAAAGTCATTAAGAGCACTTCAACACTTTACTATTAGCATATTTTAAAATTACTTCCATATGAAAAAGAAAATTACCTTGAAAAGGCTTTGAATTCTTTTTCTGTGCCCCCCTTCTTACTGCATTCCACATTAAGTGCATTGTCTATGTAAATAATAACTGTATTTTATCTGAAATTAAAACAAGTGCAAGTAAAAGCAAACATTAGTCAAGTGATTATATGCTTATGCCTAAAAAATTGAATACCTGTGTTAACGTTAAAAAGGAGAAAACAGAGCTTTGTGAAAAGGAAACTGCATCCTGTTTATCCCTCAAAAATGCATCTTGCATCTAATTCTGGTATTCTGAACTCTGGTATGAGTTAGATGCAATGGCTAGATTTATATGTCAAAGCTAACACAAATGATGTAATTATTATGTTAATAGCTACTGCAAGGGTAGCATTCTCTAGATGAAGGGATGGGATGTAAGCATCTAGAGTAGTGGGTAAGAGAGTATCCAAGCAGACTTGGTTCTCTAGATTTGGTTTATGGATATGCTATTTTTCTGAAGTATATCAAATAGAGTATGTGTGTGTTTTGTGGGTAACTGTCAAGTAGATATCAGATTCATTGGTTGGGATCTCTTCTTGAACATGCATATACCTAGTGTTATCTTTGGTGCTGTGAACTGTCCCAGCAGTTCTCCAGCTGTTACTTCAGAAGGAGGTTAATGGGTTCTTCTGTGGCTGACTTTCTAGTCTCTTGCCACTGTCTTAGATACCTGCCCACCTAAGAGTGCTAGACAACTGGAGCGGTTTCAGGCAACAAGATTTTGCCTGTAACAAATACTTTCAGTCTGACTGTGCTATATTTTCTAACTGTATTCTAAAGGTCTCTTTACTTAGTGTGTGGTTAAATCTGAAGATTTTTGTGTTTATCTCAGAGGATTACAACAGCTCTGGGAAAACCTTATAGTATTGATCTCATTTTGTTCAGAGTCACCTCAAAAATTATTACGTAGCCAGCTAGCTGTAGTGTTTTCCAAACTGTGGTAAAATACTGTGTACTGAAAAATTGTGTCCTCTCTTAGGCCCTGCATTTTGCTTATGGACTCACTGAGAGGCCCTTCCCGGTCAAATGTTGTGAAAACACTAAGGGAGTAAGTTTCTTGTCTCTCTTTTGAGGGGATTTTGGTTTTTTTTTTCCCCAAAATTCTGCAAGGAAGCCAAAGTTAAAAATTTGCATGGTCTTTTATCATAGATATTTAGAGGTGGAATGGGAAGTCAGGAAAGGCAACAAAAGAAGCTTTTCCAAAGACGTCATGAAAGGTTCCAATCCAAAAGTGCCGCAGCAGAACAACTACAGTGATTGTGGAGTGTACATACTGCAGTATGTGGAGAGCTTTTTTGAGGTATGCATACCTGTTTAAGTACCTTTTTTTGGAGTCTCCTGCAGCAATCAAATACTAGCTATTAAAATTATTACAGTAGTAGACTCTCCAGTATAGCTTTTATACCTGTTCATTAGATTGTGCATGATAAACTAATTTGTACATTAATGTACTCTTAAAAAAAACAACTGTCATTGTTAATTGCATGTATCAATTGGAAGCCATGGAATTTTCAGTGAGAATGTTAAGGAAATATATGTGGAAGTCTCCCTTTGTGTTCTAATAGTGCACACCCTTAAAAATTATCTGGTAAGAAATAGGAGTTCAAATTTGAGTTCAAAATCTAAACTAAAGATGTGGTACAAAAAGCTCATTCTTTTTTCCCCAAGAAATGTAACTCTGAATACATTTATTAACGTGATATATCTTGTGTTTTTTAACTTGCATCAAAACATGTAAGTGCAATTATTACAACTGAGTGCCAAATATTGATTCCATTGAAGAAATGGATTGTCTTCCAAGTTACAGCTCTTTTTGTAGGTGGAGGCATTAGCACCTTCAAGGTCTGGGTTGGGAGCAGAAACAATGGTCAAATGAGATGTTGCCTGCATGGGACAGTTAAAGTAGTACTTGAGAGCACTGTTCCTAAATGCTCTTGTAACTAACATGTACTGAGAGGGTGGTTTCTTCTCCATGCCTTCCCTCTCCCCTTTTGCATGCTTTATGTGAGAGCAGCAAGGCTTTAGCAGGGTGCATTAATGCAAATTGAAGCCAAAAGCTTTTCCTTTGCCATTGAGTCTCTTAGACCTTAGAACCATCCTTCCTGTTTTGTAAACAGGGGATATGAGGAGCATCAAGATTTTAATAATCAAGTATTAATAACTTCTTGTCCTGCCTGGTTTTTCAGAACACGGGAGCATAAGGATGGCATGTAGTTGTGTCAAACTGCAAATCAAAGCATATTCTCAGAAATGACACTAGTGGGACAGGAGAGCCTGTGCTGAATTGACTGTCTCGCTGTTATTTCACTAATATTTTCAGCTGCTAATGTGTTTGAAAAATAGCACAAAGTATACAGCTGCTGAAGACAATGAGAAACTGAACAGGGAAGTACGTAGGGAGAGGTCCTTAATTTGGTGTTTGTGGACTATTCAGGCACAGTATCTTCCTTTTAATAACAAGGGTTAAATGCATGACGTGTGCTTTTTAAAAGCCGAGAGGCCTTTGTCAGGACAGGCGGTGGGATCGGAGGGTGCCTGCAGCTGTGAGGGCCAGCGCTGCTTCAGCGCGGCTACCGCCGCCAGGGGCCGCCGGCGGGCCGGGCACGGCGGCCGCGGCTGGAGAGCCCTCGCCAAAACGAGGCCCCGAGGCTTCTCGCCCGTGTCCCTGCTTTCCTTCCACAAACCGAGCAACGGCGGCAGAAAGCCCTAGTTAAGCATGTGTTAATCTGAAGTAGCTTTCTATTGCTGGTAACCACGCTATTTAGTTTTTTTTCTTGTCCCCGTGTCTGGCCTCGTTCATAGTTGAAACGGTGGAAAAGCCGTTTTTTGGCCACGTTTTTTCTGCATCTTTAATGTAATTCTTCAGAAGTCTGCTTACTGTTAAATAGCTTCAGCGAGGAGGTTTTTATTGCTGTATTACCTAGCTGATGTTCTATTTGGATGTGGAGTAAATTAGGCATTCACGTGTCCCTGTGCAGATCATGACTAGTTTTTTCCACAAGTAGCCTTGCTGCTCTTAGCTCAGCACATTAATGTAATTTACTCTTAAAGAACCCTGATAATGATGCAAGCTCAAATACACAAAGGGAGGCACTTCTTGGGGACAAAGCATTATTCCACAAACAATTGTTTGGTTAATGTCACAGAAATGGCATAGATTGTACCTCACAATAATCATTCTCCTAATTCTTTGAGTGAATGCCTTCTGTCAAGAAAGCACAATGTAAGTGTAAAAAGGGCTGGTAGTAGCCAGGGACTTTTCTCAGGCCCTGTTTTTTTTACTATGAAACATGAAACTGACTTTCCTGGTTGGTTGTGGTCCTAAAGGTATTTATAAAAAAAACAAGAGTGTTTAGCAACACATTCCTAATCAGCTCTAGATTTTGATGCTAATCATCCTTTTAAAAAAAAATTACAAGTGCTATATCATTACAATAATTTTATATCTTTTTTTAGAAGACTAGAAAAATTGTGCCTGTTTACTCTTCACACAAAGCATGTGACTGAATATGGTAAACTGAGTAGATTGTTTGGACACCTTTATAATCAGAAGTGTGATCTGAATGAATCTTACTCTGTAACATACTGAAGCTTGATAGATTTTACCTTAATTGTACATGTACAAAACACACAAGTTGTAGACATCTTGTTTAATCAGGATGGAATGAGGCAGGGAAGAATGTGCTTTTTCCCACTACAGTTCTTTCCAGTCTTCCGGAATACTCCTTACTGTATTATCTAAATGACCTTTCTTTTCAGAACCCCATTCTGAGTTTTGAGCTACCAATGAACTTAACAGACTGGTTTCCACGCCCAAGAATGAAAACCAAAAGAGAAGAAATACGAAAAATAATCCTGAAGCTGCAGGAGCAGCAGACCAAGGAAAAGAAGGGACAAAAGGACCCAAATTCCATGGAAAGATCTTTGCAGGAAAAAACAGAACAACTTATCAACAGCAGCTCAGACTGAATGTTGTTATCTGTTGCATGTTAGCTCCACAATCAAAACTGAAGTATACATTTTTGTCTGCCCAGACTAAAGATTTGGCATATTCTCTGCTCAAAGTTACTTGGAAATGTTGAATGCCTGTATAAATGTGTGTCATAAAATGATTTAATTCCCACAAAGATGTGTATTAAGTAAGCAAGTCTGTACATATGTTAATGAGGCCAACTTTTTCAGCATTTGTAATTACTTTTTTTTCACATGTTAGGGAGCTTTTGTTATGTATTTCTGTTAATAGAACTTAAATAGCAACTTCTAAACATAAAGCAAATAAAGAAAATATTTATAGGATGAAATGGTTAACTTTTTCTTTTTCAGTAAAGTTGTAATGTTACAGGCTTAAGTAACACATAGAGAATGATTTGGTAGTGAGATAATGAATTCATATTTTGACCCTGTTTAGTTGCCCTTTACAAGATTATTTTGCTTGCGTTCAAAGACAATAATATGGGTGTCTCGATGTACTGTGGCCTCAGAGGGGGTGATTCTCATCCTCCCAGTATCTAAATGTAGGCAGTGTCATAGTTTAATAGGACTGCTTCAGATTTGGGGTTTTAAAAAATGTGCATTGCCATTAAGATTCCACCCTTACTTTAGTGGGACAGGCTAGGGAAAGGGGAGAACGCTCTGACCAGAGATGACTATTCAAACGGTATTATAAAAGTGGTTTTAATTAAGTGATCTTGAGTGATACTATTAAATCATATTTTGTGGATCCCAGTTGTTGTACAGGTGTATTTTGAGACTTCATTATAAAATTGTATTTTGGTAAGTGTACTTGGAATAGCAGATTACCCACATTACATTTTCTATGTTACAATTCTGAATGTTACATTCATATGTGCTTTATCTAAGTAATGAACATTGAAAAAGAAAAAAGTGTATGATTTACTATTTTTTGTAATACCCACACAAAAAAAACCAAAATACCGGTGTTCATTGCTTGCTTGTTTGTTCTTGGCTTTAGGTAGCATCAGACTAATGTTGAGATTTATTTGGGTATTTCCAGTGTATTTTGATTATATAATGATCTAAAATGCCATTGTTGCTTAAACTGCAAACATGGCCTTTTATCCTTGTCAGAGAAAGGCTTTGGTATTCAAATGTGGAAAGTAGTTTTGTGTGAGGATACATGTATATCCAGTCTTCTGCTAACAGGAGATACCTTTGAAGGGAACCAAAAGATGTGTGTTCCCAGAAAAGAGTCTGCTGGGGGAAGAGAAGGACCTTCTGTCCCTCTTTGCAGATAGTATTTTTTCTGCGGGGAATGTCAACTTGTCATTCTGCTCTCCTCAAGAGAGGATGCAGAGAATTCATTACCTGAACTGTATCCCTGGGATAAATTTTTATACACGAGATCAAGCCTAATCCAGTCCTTCAGGTTCTCTGTGAGTTTTCATTCTCAGTTAACCCTGAGAAGATGTCTGCTAATGATGTTACTGCCAGGGCTCTTCTGTATGGCTGACTGTCTCTGTGAAACCTGGTTAAAATGGGCTTCACACACCCAGGCAGAGTGATTGCCCATAGAGCAGTACAGCCACGGGCTGCTCACCTGCAGTAGTAACCCAGGGGCTTCAGGGAGTTGTTCATTCCCTCACCTCTTTCTCCTTGTGTAGGCCTTTGACCCCATGGACAATATATAAGCACCACACACATATGTTACATTAGAGATGACTCCTGTAACAGAGAAGAGACAGTTGCAAACAGAATGTATTCCTTCCCAGTCTAGTCTTTCCCAATGGTATGTTCTAACTATATGGAATATATCCACATTTGATCAATATCATTCTTAGTTGTCCTTTTCCTAACGTTTGTGATGCAGGTTCATAATTTGATGCTGTAGAACTATTTGGTTCTCTTGCTAGGAATGGCCTGGTGCTTCCTCTGTTTCCTTCCTCTTTCCTGTCCTCCCCTCTTTCCTCTCTCACCTTTTTCAAAGCTGTGAAGAAAGTGTTTGGTTTATTATCATTAATGTTAAAGGTCTCAAGGTCTTCAGTCATATACAGCAAGCTAATATACATGTTAAATATAGGAAACTTATTTTTTTAATAAAATGTGATGTTAATAGAAAAAAAACCCCACAGAATTAAGATGAGTTATTTAAAACCTTACTGACTTGGTTTAAAAAGCTCACTGACACATGTGCTTGTTAAGTATTCTTCACATAACGATCAGCTACACTACGTGTTTTGCAATTTTAACAGGGAGTGTTACCAGGGAGTTTTCCAAGTTGGATTTATTCAGTGGAAGTTAGAGGGATGGGGACTAGATGTTGTTATTTAATAATTACATGGCAACACATAGGTTCTGAGGAAAGCCTAAGTTGAATATTCCTGTATGAGTTTTAAGATTACGGATGCTTTAAGAGTAGCATGACTGTGTTCTGCAGAGTAAGGTATCAGATGGCTACCTAATTAAATGTATCTGTCTGTATTGTTTTTCACATCGGGTAGAATAACAGTTAAGAACTCTTATAAAAGTTTTAGATTACTTAGCATAAAAAATGCATGGATTTCTGGTGTACGTTTGCAGGATAGCTGCAAAAGCAGAAGAGACATCTAAGTACTCCCTTGTGACATTCCTGTTTATCTTGCTTAAGAAACTGAGCAGACTCTTGAAAGACCAGAGGCTCCAAAGACGAACTGTGGTTTTGATTTTTGGGGTTACACTGCATTAGAATCGAACTTCCAAATCGTTTAGTAAAGAGAGTTGAGAAATCAAGCAAACTTTACACCACGATGAGGAAGCCACGATGTTGAATTTAACGTATCGTGCAACAAATGAGTAAAGCAGAACAAGAAGCTTTTTTGCATGTATGATTTCTAATTCCTGTTAATCTAGCTCTTCTGGAAATTGGAGCGACTTTCTGATAACAAACGGCATCAGTTTGCTTAGTTTACCAATCCCTTGTGATGTTTTACTCAGATTTTTAAATAGAATGTATTTTCAGTCTCTGGTTAAAGCTTTACATTGCCCTTAATCGCTAACATGGTACTTGTCGTTGTAGCTATTTCTGTCCGTATGCTAAAAGGTGTGTGTTCTGTGGAGTCCTGATTCTTGAGGTGAGAGGTACTGGAGTCTGGATAAAAGATTTTATTTCTTTTTTTTTTTTGTGTGTGACACATTTTGTAACAGCCTTTCTTAAATTCCACCCACAAAGAAAACTGCAATGATTTGTGTTCACAAAGGAACTTTTATTTCCACAGATAATTTGACTCTTCCCATCTACTTCTGGAAATCAAAAGGTAGCTGGTGTTTCAAACTTTGCAACAGTAAGAGTGAGGCAACTGCCATTTTACTTATCTTCCTCCACCATATTTTTAAAGCAAATCCTTAGTCAGTCATGCCTGATGAAAGATGTCTGTTTTGTGGGCTCCAGTCTGGTTAAGGGAGGATGCAATCTGGTAAATGACTTTTCTCCCTCTTGTGGTCTGTTGCAGTTTTCTGACAGGCTAGGTTTTACCTGCCTTTAACAAATTGGCATGTTACAAAAGGATGCTTGGTAACATACACCATACCGTAGGGATTATTTGGTTGTTGGGGTAATTGCTCTTTACTAAGCTGTTTCTTTGCTAGGTCTTTTTTTTTTAACCTCTGATTTTTCTTTCTGCAAGGCTCATAGTTAGTGTACTCCGAGGAGAGCAGACAGGGCTATTTGTGATGCATGATGCTTAAAAAGATATAGGAGCTACATGCATATATGAATATATATGAGCAGAAGGTTATGTGGATTAAAAAGTATCCAAGGTCTAGTAAACAAGAACCTGCTTGGTTTGGTTTTTTTGTTATTCTCTTAATCATCTCTCCTTATTGTGTGATCAGATTCTCTTTAGAGTTCTTTGGAGTATGACTTGACCCAAGCCAGTATATCAGTATATAATGGTAAGTAGTTAAAGATAAGGAAGAAAGAAGATTATTACTATTTTTTAAGTGAAAGCTGCTTGTGTATGAGAAAAGCAACAGCAACAACATGTACTTTTAAATGGAATAGTTAAATGCAGTATCTGTATCCATCTGCATGGTATGATAGGTTTAGATGGTATATACAGAGTTGATCTTCAGGACTGGATTCTCTTGTATGGTAAGCTGACTGAACACCTTTAGGTTAACAGTAGCCAGACGAGTTCGTTTCAGCTGAGAGTGTGTTCCCCTGTGAGCTGTGAGGAAGGAGCCTGCTGAAGCAGCTCGCTCGTGTGTTCAGCGGCTGTGTAGACTCTGGTCTTTAACCCAGGTAGTAAAACATGTTAGATTTCTTCAGTGGTTGAACTTAGGGAGATTTATCAATTTTTTACTCTAAACTGTTATCACCATATTTCTAAGTTTATGAACTTGGCTTACTTGTGCACATGTGCTGATGCCAGCTAAATAGATGTATACTAAATATAACTAAATAAACAGATGCCACTCACAGCAACAGTTTGCAAACAGGAAACAAACCTCTGCCCCCATTGTCCTCCAAACAGAACAGTTTTAAATCAAGCTCTGTGACAGCGCCTGTGTATGTTAGATTTGTCCTTCCTAACTCAAATTTTGGAAAACTATTGTGTTTTCCATATATTTACGTGTATGTGTGGAGGAGTGCAGTGGTAGCCTGGATAGAGACATCAGTATGTACTGGACCAAACCTATGATATTAATTATGAACTCTCAGGTAATACTTGGTTGGTAATGTAAAGTTCCAGGATGAGTGTACTATTTATGCAATAGGCTGAAAAGAGAGTAATTATTTTAACTCTAGAGAACTTAATTTTCCATAGCTTCAGGGCTGGAAATGTGTTTCATACTGTACATCAGTAATATGCTGCATAGTGCATTGTTTCTGTAGTGCAAGAAAATCAGACAGGTTAACCCCAAAAGAGCCTTTAAAATCATGACATGTTTTTCATAGAAGATGACACTAAAGAGGGCAAATGTTCCTTGGTTCTGAAACCTAAGCTGCTTTGTAAACAATATTGTAACAATATCTGTCCCTGTTACAAAAGGGCAGTAAGAGGCCGTGAGAAGTTGTCCAGCTTCCTCTGTCCTACAAGATCACTGACATCTGTAGACTTCAGACAAAATTTGCAGTGACTCCTTCCACTGATTTTGGGGTTAGAAAGACTATTTGCCTAGACTGAAATTGTATTGATTTGTGATTATCAGAAGCCAGTATTGAAGTGAGTGTTTTTCTGTTTTCCACATGTTGCTCTGATCTTTATAAAGGGGAGTGCTTTCTCCAGTCATTGCATAGAGCTGTCATTTGATTTCTTTGGTTTTTGCAAGCATTCCTGGAAATCTGACTCTAAGCATCTCAAGGTGGGCACCTGAAAATAAACATAGCTAATGACCACTAGAAAACAGTTAAAATTGCCAAATAGTTGATAATTTTCCTGTAGCAGAGAGTCCCTGCCAACCTCAACCACTCTGATGCTGTGAGCTTGCTCTCAGTTCTCATACTTGATGTGACAAACCTGGCAGGTGCAAAGTGGCAGGAAAGAAGTCTGTAGGAAACTTTCTTGCAAAGCTTCATTAGTGTTACTGTTCTTTGACATTGTGAGCAGAACTGTATTTGCCAGCATTCAGTCTGCAGTAGGTACTCAATGTGGAAAATTTTAAATCGGGCAGCTGAAGGTTAGTGAAAGTATTAGAAGCAACTGAAAGAAAAACACAGCCAATTTTGATACCTGCTATTTTTGTAGAATAATTTAGGTATTTCTATTCAGCAGAGAGGTCTTCTGATTAACAATTAATAGGCAAATTTAATGTCTTGTAAAAAGCATTTATGAAATGGTTAGAATCTATGACTTCAGTAATATGGCTTAGCTGCAGAGTGTGTGTAGGGGAAACATTAGGTAGATGCGCTCTATCATAGAACCTGCCAAACATTACCTCACGACTTATTAATTATTGCTGCTGTTTGCTTATATGACAAGCTTCACTTTGTGTCCTGTGCAGTCAGCTGCTATACCAAACTCTGTTCACAGTCCTCCCATTTTTCAGCCCATGTGACACTAGGCTACTGTGATCATCATCCTGTTTATATAGTCAGAAATCTCCTGAATTCAAGAAAGTGGAAGAAACATCTTTTGATTTCAAACTATTTCTATCCACAGAGTTCATCCTCATTTGTCTGAGAAGCTGACCATAACAAGAAGAGCTGCTATAGCATTCTGAATCCTTGAGGTCTGATTGTTTCTGTGGAAAAAAAAAACCCAACATTTACTGGTGTTTGCATTCAATGTCCACTCTTGTTATTCTGCGTGTTTCAGATTATTTGGTTTCACAAGGAATTAACTAATCCTACAGGTTAAGTCTTTCCCACCTGGTTCCCATTACTAGAACTGTCTGTGAACAGATATGTGATTGAGATTACTAGCAGATTTCATAACTGAGAACTGGACAATTTGGCACTCCTTGGGACAAATATGCCAGCAGAGAATGCCACGCTGCAGTGGATATCCAGCTTCTCAGTGAGGACTATCTTATGTACTAAAAGTCCTACAAGGGGTTGAAGAGCTGGTGGTGGAATTTTAAGTGTGGGTGTAAAACCCAGCTCAAGGGCTGCTCACCAGGAGGAAAACACTTGGGTGAGGTTGAGGGTAGTTAAGCTAGTTACATGTATGGGAAGGCTGTTGAGGGGGCATGCTTAGTCTGTCTGAGCTTTTGGTAGCATTGGAGTGCCCATGTAACTGCAGTGCAAAGTAATGTGCTGAACAACGTGCCGCTTTGGCAGCCAGCTTTTCCAGCAAAGTAGTATTCTTCCTTCCTGCTGCAATGCTTCCCAGGCCAGTTTGTTGAGTGGTTTGCCCTGATGGATATCAACATCAGAATCTACATCTTCAAGAGTGGGTTTATGAAATGAGCAATGCAAATTAAGCTGTCTCTGTTCTGTATACTAACCCCACAGTGATACGTGAATGCTAGACAAGAGGAGAGGCACCAGCATGAGCTTTGCAGAATTTCATTCTTGTCTTTGCAGCACCAGCAGTCTTCCTTTTCAGCATTCTTAGCAGCATGCTCCTCGTGCTGCCCTTTACTTGAGACTAGTATTTTTTTTTCTTGCTTCTTACATCAATGTAAAGCGTAGAAGAGCCACATCTGGACCCTCACATCTTGTGAATTAGATTACTGCCAGACCTCCCCTGGTCCCTGCCCAAACCCCCAATCTTGAGGGGATTACTCATTCCTCTTTAACTTTTCTTTCCCACGACTGGCTCGAAAGCTAGAGATAAAAATGCCTAAAATGAAATCTCAGAATGGAAGAAACGTCCTCACAGTATGTTCAACGGGACACAGTCGTTGATGAACATGCTAGATGAGCCGTGGGCTTTACAGAAAGATTTAAAAATCAGTTAATACCCTCACAGAATTCACTACGAAAAGTCCCCACTTCTCTAAGTAGGGTGAGAAGCAATCGGTACCATGATCTGCTGAATCCGTACCCGAAGTTCATTTAACTGCAGGTGAGTAGGTTCTGCTTCATGGAGGAAGAGTAGCCCTGTGCCTGACATCTATAGGTTATTTACTGCAGGCTACTTTTTGTTTTTTTGGACGGTTATTTTATCAACAACTGCTCTTCATCATCAAAAAGGAAATCCATGTAGGTGATCCAGGGAGGGGGAGAGAAGTAAAAAGACAAGACTATGGTAATGGCTATGGTGTTACCTTTGTGGCTCTTACAGGGTTCTCATTCCTACAGTACAGTTTAACTCCTGTCCTCCAGATAAAATACCTAAACCAGTGGGGCCTATTCTGCTTTTACTATGCATGAGAGTAGGGTCATGATATCTTTGCCAGAGAGAAGCTCCAGCAGAAGCAAAAGCAAATCCTTTCCCCGGAGACATGGGGCATGTTGCACCAGCAAGGAAATCCATCTGTCCTCAAATACTGGGATGACACCAGGAATATCTTCCAGCTAGTCTAGGGTACTGTAATCTCATTTTCTTGTCCTCACCTTTAGAATGAATCTACTAACAGGTTCAGATGGATTACAAGGTGACAATTCAAGGATTCCTCTTACCTCCTTTCATGCTATTACTTACGCAAGCCTGTTTCTCTGCAGCTATCCACAATTCAAAATAATCTATTTGCTTAATTATCCTTTAATGCGGGGAAACAGAAAAAAATGGGGCAAGTCCAAAAGACTTTGTCCCAGTCAAGAAACAGAGCTTTAGAAACCAGCCACATACTGCTAGGGGTGGAAATACAAAGCCCTCGAATTTTCTCTGGTTAACTAACATGTCTGATAACACAAAAGAAGAAACTACTTACCTATTGAAATGAAACAGGAAGACTTTAAATAGAAGCTCTTGCCTTAAAACATACTGTCTACAATTTTTGTAACTTCAACAGAGACGTTGGAAGACAGAGGCATATGAAAAGTCAGAATATTAATCAGCTTAGTCAAAGGAAGTTTTCATGTGAAGTCTACTGGAAGGAGAGAGGGAGGGGAGAAAGAAATCACAGCTGTCAAAATCAGAGTTATGTGTACATAACACTAAGTGAAAGGGAGCAGATAAGACTAACACACCAATTTCCAGTAAATAGTTTACACGATAAGGAATGGCTCATATCTAGAGTAAGCCTTCCTGGAAAGAAACCAAGGGTTGATCCTGAAAGGAACGTCACCTTGGAGCTGGTAAGTATACTGCTGCTAAAATCCCAGCAAATTTTCCTGTTCCTTCTCTGTCTCTGAACATAAGCTGCTAAACCTTGAGCCAGTTAGAAATGTTCTATAGCAAACATAAGAGCAAGCTATTCTTTCTCCAGACAAATAACAGATAAATCGTGCTGGCAGGACTACATTGGCAGCTATGCTAGCTCTGCATGAGTAAGTCCAAAACAGTTCTTAAACTAGTGAGTTTGGGTTTAGTTTTTTTTCAGGAATTAATTGCAAAACTAGAAAAGCATTTTAAGGAGTATCAAAGCACTAACCTGAAATACTCAACAGTCAGAGGAAACTCTCAAGACTTGATGCTGACAGGCTGTGAGGTATTGTAACACTACCACATTAAACAGATCCAGTGTAACTACTTCACATTCACAGTTATTTAGAGAAAGCCAACAAAGCAATGTAAAGTAAATGAACTTCTGGCCTCCTTAAGTCATGGACTGTGACTTAAGTCAGTGCCTATGGACATTTTTATGGGCAGAAATTTTACCTATTACATGTGATGTGTAAACCAGTTGTAGCTATGTATAGTCCTTGGGGAAACCCAGCTGCCACCAACAACATGTAAACACAAGCTTTCCCACTGAAGAGGTGCATGTTACAGTACAGGCTTGTAGGCAATGTTAGACCTGATTTGTGCATTTAATTTTTCATAAAGTGTGGGGAGATGAACTTAACTCACAATATTAACCATGGGAGTAAACCATCTCAGGAGTGAAATTTCCAGCCATGCACGTGTGAGAGCCTTTACTTGTTTATACTGAATGGTCCAGCTTTTGATTGACATAATTCTACATAAGAACTCACTTTCACAGAAAATTTAACAGCCAGGACATTTTATGACATCCTTTGAAAGGAAAATACACATAATATACTCCCAGGGTTTTCTGAGAAGTCACCCAAGATCTTTTACCTGCTCATCCTTTCAAGCTACTATTCAGCAGCTCTGGCAAAATACAGTGGCTGGAAGTGCTTCTTGCTTGCCTCTGTATATACAGGCAAGGAGTACAATAAAATACAATTTGCCTTGTTTTCTCTTTCCATCTTCCCCACTCCTTCTTGGCTAAGGTTGAAGTCCTTGCAGTTGGATTTTGTGTGTTGAGTTTTCCTGTATTTTCCCAGAAGATTTACAGAAGAGACACTTCCGTGTGTCAGGTTATTTTTAGCTTTCCCAGGGAGAAAAGAGGGGAGAGAGCAGAGACACGCTCCTCCTGATGAAGCAGCGGCATGTCAGAGGGAGAGATAGTGCTCAGCACCGCTTGGCTTCCACCAATCCTGCTGGCTTGTTTACACTGAAAATATTCTGTTGACTTTCCCAACGTTGTATCCTGTGTTGCTAACACTGGGGCTGTTATTCAGTCAGCCAGTTTAAGTTTTCATTTAATAGTAAAGTCTTCCCTCCCCCCAGATAATAATTATCCTTATCTGTCTTTGTATGATCAGCCTTACTTTTATTTGCAAAAGCACTGCCCTGAAAGATAATGCCAAAGGCAAACAAACTACCATTCTCTAGAAGTTTTACAATATTTTGATCTGTTTAAATTGTTAAACATTCCTAAATTCAATTAAGCAAAGATGCAGTTGTCAAATTTACCTGGCCCTTGTGCAGGCATGTGGAATGCTTTAAAATCCAAAACAAGCTCGTAGCACATCTCAGGAGTTGTTAGGAATGTTAATGTGGACACAGATTCGACTCCACCCGTGTTCTACCCAGGATGCAGGATTACTCAGGCACTTTGTGTACTCCCATTTTCCTTTCCATCAGTACATCATCAGTCATCCTTCACAGAACTCTTTCCCTAAAGGAGTTCATGGGTTTTCTGTTTATCCTCTGAAAGAGGCCGAGGCAGCCTTAGGACCACTCTAGCTACAGCAGTTGCTAGGGCTGGAAGAAAATGTTTTGATCAAGTTAGTGGGTCTCTGGTGTTCTCCAAACAATCAAAAACAATGCACTAAGGTGTATTCTGCTTCAACAGGGGTAGTTAGGCCTGCAAGACTAAGGAAAACAGGACAGATTCTGAAGTATGAACTGGTTTGTTTCCCTCTGTCAGCAACATAAACAAGGATTTTATGGCCATCAGAGAGTAAAGAGGCTTTGCGTGTATGGTCAAGGGTCATTGTGCTACCTACCACTCGTGAAGTACTGCATGAAGAGAAGCAAAGTGTTTACAAGAAAGCTGATGCACCAGCTGGCAATGCCAGGAATGAATGCTCATAAAGCTGAGGGACGGGGGAGGTGACACGGCACTCCAGCACAGCTGGGCAGGGAGGGGTAGCTGCGGGTGCCATTGGTGGTGTGACACTGTGGCTGTGCATGATGCAATGCTGTCCAGTTGGGTCACTCTCCAAAGCACCATCTGTGGGGATGAGTAGCTGGGTGTAGGCAGATGCCAGGGAAATCCCGCAGAGCCACTATCGAGGCTGGCAGCGTGGTGGGAGACATCTGTCCTGCCTTGCAGGGGATGGGGCTGTTCCTCCACCGAGCAATGCGTATAGCCATTGCCCTCCAGCTGTGTGAAATCTGGCACAGCAGGTGCCCGGGGATGGGCCCCTGAGCTCAGGGAAGGAATGGGGGCTAAATGGTCTCTGACTTCGGACATTTGCCACAGACACCTACTCTGTACCTTTCCTTATGGTGTTATGGTTAATGAAGACAAAAGATAACACTAAAACTGACCCTTGTTGGTAAAAAAACCCCCTCAACCTCTGCCAGAACAAGCAGAAGCCAGCCTCAACCGCTGCCCTGAGCAACACCTCTGAGGGAAGGGCGCAGAGCAGGGGGTCGGGCAGCCCGGATGGCGCCAGGCGCTGCCCTGCGCTGCGCTGCCGTTCCCCGGCCGGGGCGGGCGGCACTCCGGGGCTGCCGGGCAGGCGCCGCCGGTACGGACAGAAAGCGGGCGGGCACGGGCCGGGTTCCCAGCTGCCGCCGCCTCCTTTTTCCGCTCCCTCCGCCCTCACCGGCGTAGCTCCCGCCCCCAGCCTGCCTCTGTAGCTCTGACGTCCCCGGCGGCCGTGCCGGGTCGGGTCGAGCCGTGCCGTGCCGGGCGGCGGGGGGCGGCGCAGAGCAGCGCAGCACAGCACAGCACAGCACAGCAGCGGCGGCGACAGCAGGTAAGGACACGGCGCAGCGGACCCTCGGTTGCCCGCGCCGGGCAGAGAGCTCCGGCCTGGCTGCGGCGCGCTGTCCCGGCACGGCACGGCACGGCACAGTGGCAAGTGCGATAGAGCCCACGGCGGGGCGTGCGCCGGAGCGAGGCTTGGCGAGGGCAAGCGTCCTCTGGAAGCCAACGCGGGATACAGCGGCGGCGATTGCTCAGCCCCGGCGGGGCGGGGGGCGAGGCCGGGGCGGCGGCGGCTGTTGCGCTCGGTAGCGCTCACCTTACACGCCATCGCAACGAAGGACGCGTGTTAGCGCCGAGAGGGCGGCGCAGGCTGCGCCCCGGGCCGGCTGTGCCGTGCCCGGGCCGGCTGTGCCGTGCCCGGGCCTTCCCGGTCAGGCCACTGCAGCCCGGAGAGATTGGTCTTTACTTCCTTAAATGAACCGTCATGGAAATTTCTTTCCTGCTTATTTCTGGGGGGGGAGGTTTTAGGTGTTGTATTTTTATATGCCATCCTTTGTAAAATGTCACTCCTGCCGAGCAACAGCTGAGCTCCCCTCCTCGTTTCAAAACTCTTTCTGCGCTGGTAGGATTGCCTTTGTCAAGGAAAATAAGTTTACAGCCTCGACCAGCTCAAAACATGATGACTGGTAGTGCCATTGAAAAACTTCTTTCCCTGGAGTATTTCTCGTGGAAGTACTTTTGCAGGCTGCGCTTTCAGAGAGCAGCCAGTGTACCACCGATAGCCGGCTCTTGTAACAACAGCTTGTTACTGAATAGCAAAACTTGAAAAGGTTCGTTCCCTTAATGGGCCGTCGCTTGTATTCAGCTTGCAACGCAGCGTTTTCATTGTCGATGCTCGCCTGGTCCTTACCTAATGCCACTAGCGACCTGGTAAGATTGACATAGCTGAATTAACAGATTGCAAGTTTTATGAAAGAGTGGTTGTTACCTGTTGTTTCACCTAAATAGTGTTGGTTGTCAGCCCTTTTTTTACAAAAGTGGAGAGAAGTAGTTTGTTGTGGCTTACTTGTCTTGTCTCGAAAAGACCTTTGAGGCAATCTAATTCCTTAAAGTTCGCTTGGCATCACTGGGCAGCAGAGTGGCCTATGAACTGGGTTCACAGCCATCCGAGTACAAAGGTTGGCCATGGGGCTAAGTCTTCCTTCTGTTACAAATGGGACAAATAAACAGGGTAGAGATGAACTCATGAGTCATCTGTAATCTTTCTTTTCAAGACAGAAGGAAATGCTGAGGGGGAAAGAGCCTAAAAACAATGGAAGCAATCTAATGATTAAGGTGATCCTTTTTTTTAAAGTGATCCAAATTTAAAAGTATAAGCAAATATCTTCTTGTAGTATTTTGTTTAAATGTCATGAAACTGTGCAAAGGTACAAGTTGACTACAAAGTGTACGGTGTATAAAATGACTGCGAAAGCAAGACCTGAGCATTGTTGAGGTGGGAGAACAAATATCAGAGTTGTCAGAGCACAAGTTGGAAACCTTTGTGATGTTGCTTTGACTAACATAGGAATTACTTGGTCCTTTTTTAGTGGCTGTGTCTTTAACATGTATAAGTTAATAGTTAGTGATGGTGCGTTTACACCTTTGACTGTGAAAGTGTAAAGCCAGGAGTGCGAACATAAATGCAGTCAGGTTTACTCTGAGGCTTAAGAGCTTACTGAATTAAAACCATGTCAGCATTATCTGAAATTGTAAGTAAATTGAACTAATTCTTCTACCTCTATATTTCTAGCCCAAGTGGGCGTTCATGTATAATCTACACTAAGTACTGTGTCCTTGAGGATCCGGGATCACCTTGCGCCTTTACTTGGATACTGGGTCAGTATTTTGACCCATTAATCATAATGCTTTCATAAACAAGGTGAAGTAGTGCTTCCTCATGCCAAGTCTCCCAGGGTGGAGAAGGCTGTATGACCCAATCTAACCTTCGTATTCTCTTGGATTTTGATAATGCTGGTCTGAGGAAAGCTTGGAGGCTTTTAGACGGTGGCAAAGCAGAGACTAATTTTTTACTGTCACTTTCAGTACAAAAAGTGGAAGAGTGAGATAAAGCTGGCATGTTCAAAATGAACAAAAGAGATGTGTTTTGGTTTTCACCTGATGTGTAGTTAAGCTTCGGAAATCCTTTTTGAAACATGTGGATATTAAAAGTTTACAGAAAGGTTTTTTTACTTAAAAAGCAGCCAGACAAATTAATGGAAGAAAAATCCACTAAGTCTGAGTTATACTGAGTACCTCCTGAGGCTTGGGGAGTTACTCAGAATATACTGGGAAAGTACTGCCAAGTATTTACCAAGTTTATACATTAATTTCTGGCATTGACTATTGCAGGCAACATACTGGAGACAATAGACCTGCCATCTGATCCATCAGGGCTGCTCTTAAGAAAATTGTTTATTCACCTGAAGTGTTTGAGAACAGATGAGCCAAAGGGACCTGGTCTAGAGGTAGCAACTCAGGGTGATTATTTTCACGAAGTGGCTGTGAGTTGAACTGGGAAGCTGACTTAAGTGGTGCTGGGGACAACTTTGGCACCTTCGTGCTCTATGTTGTTGTTGATGTCTTTTATCAGCAGCATTAACACAGTCTGAAGGAGACCAAGTAGGGATTTCAGGCCTTATTTTTGAAACCCTGCTTTGGAGGACAAGAGTTTTTTGATACATTTGATGACTAGATTCAAGTAGCAGATATGGTTTTCAGGAAGGAGATCCTATAATCCAGATAGGTAAAGTCAACTTGGCAGCAGCACCAGAGAAGCTGAGCGTTAGGGGGGGGTCCATGATAAGCAGTGGGATGCAGTATTGTTGAAGTTTGTCTATCAGCTTTTCATACTATTGAAGCTTAAGTTAACAGAATAATGTGTTCAGTTTTGACTACAGCCCTTTAAGAAAGATAAATGTGCCCGTCTCAATCTGTCAGAAGTAGCCATCAAGGCTTGGGAAGGGTTTGGAAAGCATCGTCTACAGAGACCACGTCTGTTTGGAAAGTGTATTCTGCAATGGCTAGACAAGCTCAGTTCCAGCAGAAAGGATGAGACAAGGGAACAAGACGCTACAGCCTTGAAATTAGTGAGAAGTGGTCTGTGTCCTTCTGTCAGTGACAGAAAGATGAAAATGAGAAAGATGAAACTAGTTTGTACCAAAGATTTGATGAAGTTCTTAAAATCTGTTATGCTTTGGGAGAAACTGGAACAAGCTGAGGCTGTACAATCTCCCTTTTTTGTGAAGGTTTTGGAAATCCAGTAGGGTTTGTATTAAGGATATATGAAAGCCTGCCCTCACAACTATTTTACTTGTGCAGGAAGTTGAACATGATGATTTCTGCAGGTGCTGTCCATATTCTGGCCTGAGTTTATGTGGAAAAAGTAATTTTAGCACTCAAAACACATGCAGCTTCTGTGATAAAGATGCAGGATCTTTTGTATCTTAATGCATTTGGCTTTAAAATAGTATTGAGGCAAATTGTTTCATTTGATAGCAAAATGTTGTGGTAGGTGTATGATCATACTGTGATTTAAACCAGGAAAATTCATTGTATTCACTGTCTACTATAGTATATACTGTATGTGGCTTTATAACACATAATAAAAAATGCCATTTTTGAACCAAAGTCTGTGGAATAAACTCTTCCCTCCATCCTCCCCCCAAAAAATATTAGCTTTGTGAAGCTAAATAAGAAGCTTAATAATAAAATGATTAATAAATATAATAATATGATAATAATAAAATATCAGCAGCTTTCATGATTTTTCCTAAGGTTTTGGTGGCAAGAAAAAGAGAAACCCGTGTGCTCTTTAATCTCTGGCAGAAACATTTCTGTAAGAAAAGACCATACATAGTGAATAGGATGTATTTTATTGAAAAAGATTGGTTTAGGCAACACGAGGTCTTACTTTGTCTTTTGCTGAGCAAGGTGTGAGAGTGGAGCAGAGGGTGATGGGGCAGATGCAGGCTGGTTGGTTTCGGTTCGGTCGTGCCACCGCGCTGCACGCCACAGCTGAAAGCCAAGGCCTGCTGCCACTGTGCACTGCTCGTCTTGGCCTGGCCTGGCCAAGGTGGTTTGGGAGCCCCTGTGGCACACTGTTTCCCAGAGGAAAAGGGAGTGAGCTGCAGCTGGAGCAATGCAGGGAAAGCTGCAGTCGCTGTCAGCTGCGCAGCTGCCACAAACGCCAAGGTTGGTATCTGTGTCACTGAGACTGGTCATACTCAGGCTTTATGTGACCCCTGAAATGTTACTGTCAAGCCAGGGCCCTTCCTTGTCAGCACGATGCTTCTCCTCACTCTGCAAGTGGATGGGTGAAGGGTGCTTTCTGCTTACTCTAGGGGAGTGAGAGATGGATGAGGCATTTGGAGTTAAACCTGGCTTTTTGTGCGTGCAGCTGGCGGTGCTGCTCCTCTTGTGCTCACCTGCCCTCTGAGTGCTAAAGGCAGAAAGAGGCCGTTCTCCAAACTGGGATCTGGCTGTGATGGTGCTGAATGAAGGTGTTGTAGCTGCTACTAGAGCTCGGGTGGCCACATCTCAATGTGCACCTTCTGGGGTTTGGTTTGCTCTTAGAAAAATCAATACAGTAATTCCTAGAGTCTTCAGTCTTCAGTTCGAGTGAGCAAAAAGCCTTTTTTAACAATAAAAGATTGCTTTACTTTGGTTTTTCTTTTGTTTTGGTTTGGTTTTTTTTTGGGTTTGTTTTTAAGCAATATACCTCGATTATTTATGTGGTTCAGAATTCCGTTCCTCTCCCATCTATTCTGTTCTCCTCGTTGCTCTAACACTCAGCAATGTTTGGGCATCTCAGATTCATTCCTCGTGCCCCAGATCCAAAGCAACCTGACTAAAAGGTGATATTTTAATAGCCATGATTCAGAAGAAACTGTCCCTGGGAGGGCAGAGTGTCTTTCTCTAGCCTTCTGACTGTGCCCAGTGGAGGGAGGACACCTCTTCTGAGTTCCCATCCATGCTTTGTTCTTTCCTGATGCATTCAAGTTCAGTCCGTTACACCCTCTTGATAGTGACAAAGGTGACAGCAATAAAAATCTTCCATGAAATCCCTTGTGGCAAAGATTGGCCACTTTGCCACGTCTTCCTTTTTCTCAGCTGGGTAAGCGTTGTGTGCAGGCACGCTGAACCAGACCGTTGTGGCTCTGCACGTTGGAGGGGAGGCACTGGGGAGATTTGGGAGGAGGAGATGCTCTGTAGATGCTCTGCTGGTTCAGAATTTAATGATGTGTGGTAACCTGTGCCCTTGGCCCTGCTTAGATAGTGCAGAGCTTCCAGGACAGGGATCAGAGCATTCAGGTATGAAGAATCTGACAAGTATTTTTAATAACTTGAGTTTTAATGTTTCAGTGCAAACTGTTGGCTCTGCAGAAAGCGACAAAACCTGTCACCTTTCTCTTCACTGTATTCCTGCTGCAGACATCAAGCGTTTCAGAGCATATGCAGTAGGGCAGTGGGAGCATATAGCCAGGAGCAGAACTGTGGGGAGATAGAGGAGGGGTTTACCCCACTCAGGGTGATAAGCTGTGCTTCAGCCTATCCTGTCTCAGCAAATTACAGCACTTTTTTAGGAAGTTTCTGTAACTTGTTTCTGTAACCCTTTGTTACTCTAGCCAAAGGTACTCAGATGCCTCCAGTAGCCCTGTTGCACAGAGAAATGTGAACATAAAGAGTCTATGTAGCGAATTTCAGAGTCAGAGCAGCAGGACTGGAAAGGAAGTGAAAACATCACAGATTTCAGAGGGCACTAAGATAACATGGGCTTTTATTACTGTGTAAAGATAAGAACACTTGGTTTTAGTGCATGTGGTTGTTTTGGGGATGGGGAGGAATTTGTGCTGTTTTTTTTCACTTAGAAACCTTTACAAAGTTGGAGAACTAGCAAGATAAATCTTTGTCTCCTTTTGTGAGTTCCTAGTAAGTTTTTATTTTTGCAGTATTTGCTGACTCCTTTAAAGCCTTTGCCATGTTCATGCAGCAAGACTTTTTGGCAGGTGCTTGGATGCACCAATGGTATTCTTCAGCACAACGTACACATACGTAAAGGGTGGGTGTCAGGTTGATGGAGCCAGGCTGTTCTCAGTGATGTTCAGTGATAGGACAAGGGGGAATGGGTACAAGCTGGAGCATAAGAGGTTCCAAAGAAATACAAGGGAAGACTTCTTCCCTGTGAGGCTGAGGGAGCACTGGCATAGGCTGCCCAGATGGGTTGTGGAGTCTCCTTCTCTGAAGACATTCAAAACTCACCTGGACAAGTTCCTGTGTGACCTACTCTAGGAGGTCCTGCTCTGGCACGGGATTGGACTAGATGATCTTTTGAAGTCCCTTCCAACCCTTAAGATTCCGTGATTCTATGTGTCTCTCTGCTCTACTGCAAGGAGTGATACTTACATGAATGCTACAGGGACAATGCTGTTTCTCCTTCTCTCGTACTTGTTGACTTACCATTCAGTGAACATGCTGCTGGGCCTGTTTCAGCCTCTCTACTTTTTCCAAAAATAGACTCACTAGCTATGTATTCATTTGTGGGAATACTTGTACATGTTGCATCATCACTTTATGGTCCTTGTTTTCTCTTTGCTGGGGTCATTTCTCAGAGACTTTCATGTTTTTTATAGCTTTCAGTAACTAATCTTTTTGTGGCTGTGGTTAAGATAATTGCTTCAAATTTCAAAGTTCTTGAGAAACAGAAGAGAAATGGAATTGTGTGTTGTAATTGTCTTGAATTGGAACTGTTTGGAACAAAGCATTTAGCTGCAAGTATACAGAAGAAACTGAAGTTTCAGAGATGGTGTGTTAATCTTTGTCTTTAATTGTCACCCAATTACAATACTCTTGCATCTTCTCAAGCATCTGAGATTAGTCATGGTCCAGACACTCAATCTCAGATTATATGGACCTTGAGGTAGTCTGTGGTTCACTGCACAAATGTTAAAGTAATTTTGACTTTGGGTGTTTGGAGGCGTGTTATGGGCTTTTGAAAATGTAGTATAACACCTTAGGGTTTGGGGTTTTCTTTAGATAATTTACACATGAACAAATTTTAAACTTGGTTTAGGAAAAGGATACTTTTTCAAATATCTTTTGCATCACATTCTCAAGGTAGTCTGAGACAGTTTAAATCTTGTTGTATGGGTTTTTTTTTCTGACTAACCTAGAGAGAGGAATCTTAGACATGTAAGTTTCTTAGCCTGTTACACTGTACAAGTCATGTCTTGCTCGAAAGGTCACACACCCACAGAACATGGGTTTTGCAGTGCAGTGGACTAAGTGTTTCTTGGGGCTGTAACAGTCTTTCCTATTGTAAATGAAAACACATTCTTTCGGTGGTATGGCATCCGATGCTATCAGTATTTCTGTGTTAAAATCATTTATGATTATAAATATACAATACTAAAACAGCAATGATAAATATACATAATCCGTTAACTCTGGAGTCTTACAGATTATTCTCTTTCAATGTAAATCCTTGCATCCTTTAACAGTTTTTCATACATATATGTATCTCCTGAAATATTACATTGGATTTCTTTTAACTTGGAACTGAAAGTACTGTGTTTTTTTTTTTTTAACAAGTGTTGGGAGTTCAGTTTTTTTATTTCTATAGATATGGAGTTGTGTGTCTGTTCCTGTAGCAGTCAGCCTAGCAGGGTTTTTAAGATATTAAGCTGGTTTAAAGCCTTCTTTTTTAAGTTGCCCTTTGCAGCTTGTGTTGCAAACTCTCTGTTATGGTCACAGGTCAGTTACTGAGCTCTGCAGGAGGAGAATAATTTTATCCCTTTTAAAAAAATGCAGTTCAATTATTTCATGATCAGAATTTTTTCTTTTTAAGTGAAAAAGTGGGAATTCGTGTGAGCAATAAGTACTGACTACCTGGGTGCATTGGATGGAAGTGGAAATGTGTGTGGTTGAGATGAGTTGTGTTCTGTATTAATCCTGATTTCTTTATGAATTCCTGTGGGAGGGAAGAGGGTGGACAAAGGCCACTTTAAGCCGCTGGCATGTTTGCTGAATGACTCTGCTGTTTTAACCCTAAGGAGGTGGTAGAAGCAGGGGAGAGAGAAACTATCAGGAGGAGGAAGAGTCATTTGAGGTGAGCTCCTTGTTGAGGAACATGAGGGCTGAAGGGAGATGTGCCAATGTGTGAAAGGCTGGGGAGCTGAGAGCACCAAAGGGACGCCAGCATTTTCACAAGAGAACACTTAAAGATTACAGTAGAAGAAGAATTCTGCTTTAACTGCTTGAAGGCAAGAGAGATTAGCATAAGGGGTTTCCTTCCCTACCCTTCCTGTGCTGGGCTTCAAAGCCATGCTTTCCTCTTCAAGTGAAAGATGCTGCTTGCTCCTAATATGTGCCCAGGTACTGACCCAGGGTGTGCCTGCCCTGGGTCCAAGGTGACCAGGAGGCCTCGCAATTTGGGATAAGTGTTTCACCCCAAGACAGGTAAAGGCTTTGGAATGACATCTGAAGGTGTGCTGAGGTGTGGTTAGTTGTAATTAATGAAAGCTTAATTGTCTTATGTTTTTTTAGGACTCAGTGTGTTCTTTCCAGCAGCCTCTTGCTTCTTTTGGTCATCTTCCAATGGCTGTGGAATTTTGAGAGGAGCCAGGTAAGATAGGAGCTGTATCAAAAGGATCTGGGTTTTTTCCCCCCACTGTACATGCTTTATGGAAGAACTTGAACAGGCGAGATACATAGCTGTGCATGAGACTTGTGTGGTTTTGTTCAGTTTGATCAGCTGCTCCATTTTAAATTCAGGGCCATTGTGATGAACATCATATAGGCAGGCAAACCCATAAAACTTTAAGTGGTTGTTTTCAGTCTGACAATGAGGTAAGCACATATATGATAAATACAGTATTTATAGCTAGTATTTAGTTTTACTTTTTTTCAGGACTTTGCTTAATGAAAACTTGTGTAACTGTAACACAGCTGAAGACATGAGAGAAGCAAGTTGCAGGAAAAACGATTTAATCTTGTGAGGAATTAGCCTAGTGATGTTAGCAATCAGTAAAAGTCTGATGTTAGATGTGGGGGGGGGGGTTTATTTTTGAAGCTCACATTTTAGCAGTTTTCAAGTTATGACTGTTGAAAAAGAGTGAGTTTTCCATTTGTTTTTTCCTGCTACATCAGTGCTTCTGGTAAGCATCTCCTCTAACTGTTTGAACTACACTGAACTTTTAATATAATCTAAAATCTTGTACTAGTACCTAAGGAAGCTAGAAAAACTGGCTAGAAGTGCCTTCTCTTATTGTGCCTATGTCAAGGTCTTCACGTATATTTCAACACTAACAAGAAGTAAAGGTGTGTGGGGGAAAGAAAAAGGGCCGCGGGGTGTTTAACAATCTTCCTGTAGCTGAGAGAGGATTTCCCCTTTTCCAGATACCAGGGCTCTCCTGCAAAGGTCTCCACCCAGCTGGAACTGAATAACTTAATGTGGAGCTTAGGTGATTCAGGCTACAGTGAGTCATATAAATAGGGTGCAGACCTTGGTTCAGTGATAGCTGATAACCACTTGCTGAATGTAATGGCAGTCAAATTTTGACCCAGATGCATGTGATAGTGTTCATTTGGAGTTCACCAGAGCATAAAACATAACAAATACTCCTGTATGTTGTTAGTGTGTCATCTGGATTGTATTCCTGGGTTGCCCTACGTGTTGTCGGTTGTTCATCTGCCTGGGTGGCTCTGTGATCCAGGCTGCAGTGAAGGTGTGGTCTGCATCTTTGGTGCTTCAAGTCCAGATATTTGTGGGAGGCTTCACAAGGTGGATTCCTCTGAATTAGACTTCTTTTTTAAGGATCAGCTGTGGCCCTTAAAGAAGCCCTGTGTAAGTGATTTCCAGGACACCTGCCTTTTTTATTTCCTTCCCCCCCCACCTCCTCTTTTATGTTGCTACTTCCAGGATATCCTGCCTTTTGTGTTTCACAACTTGCTGGAAATGAGAAGCATTTGCATGGCGTCAGTCCTGCAAATGAGCGTGCACCTTTGCATGCTTTTTGTGGACTCTATATACAAGACAGACTGCAAATGGAGTTTGTACAATAGAGCAAGTAAAACTGGCTGTATCAGTACAGTTTTCTGAGGATGAAAGAGATGCTGAGTTTTGTTTTCCTTGGCAGCCAGGCTTTGTGTCTAGTGTGAAGGGTATAGGAGAGATTCAGGGCAGAACATCTAGTGAAAGCAATGTTTAAGATTTGGAAAGAGTTTTAATATCCATATTTTTCTCTATTCTGCCTTCTCTTATTGAGGCTGACCAATGTCATACCAGTAAGTGCTAGATTGGGGCTGGCTGTAATTACATGGAAGCTGTCAACCTACAATTAACCCTCTTCATCAGCCTGAAGTTGGGAGAATGATGTGGAGGACACATTTGCTGCAAGGATCGCTTCTCACAGCAAGCTTTGCTGATGTGTCCCCAGCACAGCCTGGGAAGCCTTGCAGTAAGACATGCTTACACCCTGTGCAAATCAGCAGGAAGGAGTATTTTCTGTTGGTGAGGGCTCTTGTGGGTTGCTGCTCTGCTAGGGACACCTTTGACTATTCACACTGGTCCTTAAGCTAGATAATATTGGGCTTTTGTTCTGGGTCAGCAGAAGCTGACCTAGCAAAGAAAGTCTTATGTTTTTTGCCACCTAAAGTGTGTCTGGATTCACTAGAATCACAGAATCTCAAAGGCTCGAAGGGACCTTGAAAGGTCTTCTAGTCCAAACCCCTGCCAGAGCAGGACCACCTAGAGTCCTAGATCAAAACAGCAGTCTCTTTTTTCCCAATTTGTGAAAAGTTGGGAGTGAAGAAAACGCTGTTGCACTGAAATGATCTGTTTTACAAACAAATTTTAGATGCAGTTTAATGTGTAAGGGGGAGTCAGTTTGGAATAGAAGGCCTTGAGAAGGAGAGTGACTACCAGAGGTACAAAATTATTAGTGCTGATATTGACCACGGTGATTTAGGCAGGAGCAGCCATGTAATGTAGGGAAAGGACACTTTGAAACAGGCATGCTGAATGATGTGGTTCACCTTCTAGGCGGAACCTTTGTGCGCTCAGATGCACAGCATGGTGCAGAACTAGCACAGCTCCCCTGGCAGGATGGAAAGGTCCTGACCTACCGGTGTTCCCCAAAACCAAAAGCAATTCAGAGCATTTAATGGTGTTTTTCATACCTGGAATAGCATCAGTGGTGATTTTCTAGGATTGGTCCTTTCTGCTGCTATGTTTCTCTTTAGTTTCTTCATGGGTCCTGCTATTTCTGTGGTTTTTGAACTTCTTGATAGCAGACAGTTTTAACAAAAAGTGCGAGTTTATCTCTAAAAAGCAAAGAGAAACTTTACAGTTTCTCTATCTAGATTTAAAAAAAAAAAACAAAAAACCGAGACATTTTGAGAAGAGATAAACTACACAAAGAGGAGAAGCCAAATGTTGAAGACGATGAAAATTGTTCACCAAGACAAGGCTTATCTTTTATTACACCGCTGTAACAGAAGGGCAAGCCAGGTGAAAAATTAGTCCTTTGTTCTGTACCTTCCTTTCCTTATGTTTTTCAGTATAAAACTAGTTCAAGAGACTGTGAGCAGTCACGGCTTACAGGAAGGCTTCTGTAGTAATTAGAACACTTCCTGGGTGGCTCAGGATTCGCCTTTTGAAACCACACCTGATGTGTTAGGGATTCCTGTGCAGTTATTACAGGACACACTCTGCATACTTTTCCAGAATGATGTCAAAAGCTTCTGTTTTGGAGGAGGATCATCATCACGCAGCACAGGCTGCTGTATATAGGAAGGAATTGGTTAAATTACAGCATCTAGGAAAGCTTGGAGTTTTATAGACTGTAAACTGAAAAAACAGATACTTTTTTGAGAACCTTGGAAATATACTTGAGCTTCTCCATTGTTTGTTTGAACTTGAACATCAGCAAATTCTTGTAACTTATCACTTCTAAAATAAAACAAAAATAATATCTCTTAACAAACTAGAGACAGTGGTATTTTTCTTTTAGCAAAATTAGGTTTGTATCCTTCACAGGTCATAAGGCTGGGAGATCAGCCAGCATGGCTCCCTCTTGTCTCTGCAGGGAGTATAGGAAACAGCGATTGCTGATTGTGCAGGCGTTTGAGAAAGCATTTGATTAATTTCTTGGTTTCCTTGTTGTTGCCAAGTCATTGGAGTCATTCAAGAAGCATATATATATATATATATTTTTTTTTAAAGTTTGTCAGAGTAAGCCATTATAGCTTTTAAGTTCTTTTTACTAGCCACTCAAATGAAGCAGACACTCTAAGTTGTGCATTTCCTTTTAGCAGAGCAGTGATACTGAAATGCAATGTCAGACTGATGGGTAGTATTATTAATTTTTCTTTCTGTGTAGTAGGAAAAAAATACCATCTGCTTTGGTTTTGGGGGCATATCTTAGAAAAAAAGTCAAAACAGTGTAAAAACAACAATTGTGTCGAATAGAAACAAATCTGATTACAATGAAGAACTCGGAGCATGCTGAGAAACAGCAACAAGCACATAGGATTCAGTCACGTTTCGGAAACCTCTATGAAGTCTTGAGGCAATAATGCAAGAAGAACTGAATTTAAAAAGACTAAGACAATGGTACAAAGCATCACAATGGACACAACTCACAACTTGCTGAACTGAAGAAAAAAAAAAAAAGCCAAAGCAAAACAAAACCACACAACCAACCCACGGACCCATTTTGCAAAACGCATCAACAGATGAATCAGCATCCTGGTCACACTGTGTTAATGAAGACTCCACCTCTCTTTACGAGGACTCACGTTCCACCCTCCACAACAGCATACCTGTCTTCAATCACAGAGAAATACACGTTTCCTATTATTAAACTGAAGGACATGAGGTCTGAAGAATTATTATTTCTATTAATAAACAGAGGATACTTAAAAGAAACTCTTGATTACAGAAACCTGGAGTACTTTTTTGCTACATTGATGACCTCAGTACATCTCTAATCATATGATGTTGTAAGTTATGTATATTTATAAGCTTTTAGTTTTCTAGGCACCATGAATAATTCAAAACCAAAAACTTTTCCCCGAGGAAGACTTTTATGCCATAAAGGAAATAAAGGAAATCTATGAGGAGTTTAGTATTAACCAGCCCCTGCCCATCCAAGAGAGTGCTTAGCTCTTTCAACAAGGTGAATAAATATCCATCATGAAAGCAGATTTGAAATATTTTTGTTGACAAGGAAGAGTTTTAATTGGTCATACCTGACTTCCATGTACAATTTCCCCGTCACTGTAATTTAAGCTGCTATGGACCTCAAATTTTGTATGAAGTTACAAAGAAGCTATATGAACAATATGCTTCTGCAAGAAAGAATGTATTTGCTGGAATATAGGCAGTGCTGAAGATCTCCAGGCTGGAGTCCTAAACAGAATGCTTGTGTGAACTTGAGTCGGAGCACTGTAGATGAGAAGTCTGGAAAGCTGAAGAGGATGCTTCGTAAAGATCTGAGCAAGGGAGTCATTTGGTTGTATTCTCTTGAGTCCACTGATCATAAGTTTCACATGATGCCTTCACATGTCTTCCCTTCACAGCCCCTTCTTCATCTTTGATCAACGTGTTTGGTTTGGAATTGTATTTTTCATCCTTTAAAAATGAGTAACATGTTACTTTTTCGTGAAACAAATCGGGGACTGTCTAGTGGTTTACTGTGTGGCAGTCAGCAATGAGGGTCTTGGTGTAGTCCACAAATGCATTAATTAAATGGTTTCATTATCAGGACTTTGTGTATGACTTTTTGAACTGTCTCCTAGGTCTTTTGTTTGACATTGTTGACGTTTCTGAGCACTTGCAGTAGCTGCAAATGCTGAAACCAGCCAAGAGTTGACTCTCAAGTATTTCTGGCAGAAGGCAGTAGCACTCTGCATATGTACTGAAAATTAAGAAAGAAGTCAGCTGCTTTGCAGACAGGGTGTGATGTCTTACAAATCACACTGAGAAATACTGAACTAGGAAGAAAAAAACCCGAATCTAGTCCTAATTTGAAATCTCTGTTATTGATTAGAAGGAATTCTGCAAAGTATTTAAAAAATGATTGATAGTTTTTGTGTTTAAAATAGTGCTTTACGTGGCTTCTTTTTCCAGTGACTCTATATTAGAGCTTTTGCTGATAGGTAGAAGAATTCTGTAGCCTGTCTTACATGTAAATATTGTATATATTTAATCTATGATTACATGATCCTCACCAGTTTTTGTTTGGCGAGGGTTTGTTTAAAAATTACTGGAATCTCTGTGTTGCTACTACTAAGCATATAGAGCATAGTTGGAAAGTTGTGCAAGAATAGAATGTTTTGCCTTGGCTTTGAAAGAACAAGGGAATGTGTCTTCAAGGTTAGAAATCAGTAATAATGTGTTTTTTAGTGAGAGAGATTTTGAAACTATTTATTTAGATTGGGCTAGAATTGGAGGAGTGCCTTGAAGGTGCTACTCTTGATCACAGAAGGTATTTGAATTAAAAGAAAAAAATATAAGAAGATTTAAGTATCTTTGAAGCACGCTTAAGAACTATTTCATGTTATCCTCTTCTCTAATTGATTAACTGGATAATAGGTTTAAATGTGCCAAATAACAAAACGCATGGATTCTATAGCAACTGATCTAAATTGATCTAATTAAGTTTGTTTTTTCCTCTTGTGTCACCTGAGTGAATTCTAATGATGAACAGCAGATTGCATGAAATTGAGTTGTGCCAGTTTTTTGGCAATGATGTTGAGAGAAGTAGAGATTACTTAAGAGCATTACTTAAATAAAAGTATGAAGCGAAACTCATTAATATTTACAAATATCTAAATGGTGGATGTCAGGAGGTTGAGACATCCCTTTTTTTCTGTTGTATCTAATGACAGGACAAGGGGTAAAGGAAGGAAGCTGGAATGCAAAAAGTTGCATTTAAACATAAAGAAAAACTGTTTCACTATTGAGGTGAGGGAGCCCTGGCACAGGCTGCCCAGGGAGGATGTAGAGGTTCCTTCTCTGGAGGTCTTCAGGAGCCACCTAGACATGTTCCTGTATGGTCTGATCTAGGTGAACCTGCTTCTGCAGGGGGGTTGGACTAGGTGATCTCTAGAGGTTCCTTCCAACTGCTACAATTCTATAATTCTATGAAATTTTTTTTAAAGGACTAGAGCAGCTCTTCTATGAAGACACGCTGAGAGCCTGGGGAAGAGAAGGCTCAAGGGAAACCTTAGAGCAGCCTTCCAGTACAAAAAGGGGGCTGCAAGAAAGCCAGAGAGGGACTTTTTACCAGGGCATGTAGTGATAGGAGAGGGGTTAATGGCTTTAAACTGAAAAGAGGGAAGATATAGAATAGAAATTAGGAAAACAATCTTCTCTGTGAAGGTGGTGAGGCACTGGAACAGGTTGCCCAGAAAGTTTGTGGATGCTCCTCTCTTGGAAATGTTCAAGGTCAGGCTGGATGGGCCTTTGAGAAACCTGGTCTAATAGAAGGTGTCCCTGCTTGTCGTAGGGGTGTTCCAATACCAGATGACCTTTAAGGTCCTTTCCAGTCCAAACCATTCTGGGATTCTACAGAGTGTTTTTTCAGTACATTTCTGCTTCAGCCACATCTGGTCCTTCTCACACACTTAAGCAGTTTCATTTGATTGCATTTCTTGATAGTCTTGTTACCAAGCATATTGCCTGGACTTTCTATGTGTAGATGATCCATGGTTTGAGCCTGTGATACCAGCTTTGTGGATTACCTTGTGAAAAATCACTTAGTCTTTTTGATTTCTAGTCCCTCCTGAAGTTTCTGCTAGGCATTTGGATTCTGGCAGAAATTCCATGTCTGTGGGGTTTTCTGAGAATTTTTTCATGATCCCTTTTTGGGGGCTGCCAAACCTATAGTTAAAAACAACTGTTCTAGAAGAAAGTGACTTAAATCCTAAAGGTCTCATTGGCCAAACCTCTCGATCACTTAAAATGCCCTACTTTTGCAGTTGGGAAATGTAATGTCAACCATCCTTGACATCAGATAGCTCAAAGAAATGCTGGCAATCAATTCTAGAAGCTCTGCTGATGGAGTTTCTATTACATTTTCCCTTTTTCCATTTGTATTTCACAAACATGAATAATAAAAAAAAATACTGTATGCACGTTCTTCTGCTTGAAATGTTGAAAAATGCATCTTTATTCTCTGAAGACAGGTCAGGATTTTCTAGATTGGCCTTGAACATCTGAACTCATGCTGTGTCTGGGTAATTCAGGCCATGCTTGTGTGTACTTTGACCTTTTTTTCCCCAAATGTTATAAGTAACGTCAGCTGGAGGAGATGAGAAAACCTGCTGACTTTTCATAAATATTGAACAAAGTCTTCAAAGCTATGGAAAATGATTAAGTATAAAAAAAGCCTGAGTTTTCATCCTGAATCATTAAGAAAATACGCTTAAGTATGTTTAGGTATTCTTCCTATTTGTGCATCAAGTGTTTTGCTTTTAGTAAAGGGAAACATTTATGCCTAAGAAAGGATTGCATATTAAACGTGAATAACTTGTGAGCTTGAACTTTGAATTACAAGTGGACTCATTTCTGTGCCTTAGAAAAGCAGATACTTGGTTTGTATGGGTCTGTATATAGCATCTTTTGCATGTATTTTCAGAGGTGTGTAGAGACAAGGGAATAACTTACTGTTGCCTCAAGGAAAAGTTTCTGCTCTCATCTCTACCTTCTCATGGATATACTTTCTACTTCTGTCTTATGCTGGTGGAGGAGCTCACCCATCTTCTTTTTGAGCTGAGAGGTTTTATTCAAGTGGATTAAACCACAGCCTTCAGCAGAGATGCACCAGGGCTGGTGCTGCCTGAGTTGGGGAGGAGGGTCCGACAAATAGGAAACATTCTTGTCCTTAGGGCAGATAGTGACCTGTTTCATCACCCCACCTGTTTGGTTTTGGGGCTTTTTGAGTTTTTTGTTTGTTTGCTTTTTTTTGTTGTTGTTGTTTGTTTATTTCTTTTGTGTATTTTTTGTAATCTCTTTCCTAATTCACAAAATGTCCTAGATACCTCTTAAAATCTCCTACTTGGAGTGGATCATTGCATAATGAGTTAGAGGGCTGAGTTGTCCTGACCAGAGGAGGCAGTGGGCTTTTCTTGGGTTCGGGTGGTTTTTTTTTGGTGGAGCTATCTGGTTTGTGGGGAAGAGTAGCATTGCACTGATCTTATGTTTGGGAACTTCATAAACTTCTGTGTGTGAGCCTTGTATGCTGTCCTTGAGGATGTTTTTAATGGTGTCTTTCGCTGTGTTTTTGAAACAATTTAAATTTACATTTTATGTGTTGTCTAGAAATGAAAGTTTATTTTTTTGTGTGATGTTGGAAGATGGACAGAAATTTTGATACATAATTAGATCTGCACAACTGCAAACCTTAGCTATGCTTTTGGCCTAAAGCCTTAATTCAATTCTCTCCTGTCTGACAAGCAGCAGGACGATTAATCTCCTCTAGTGAGAGGAATCCATACCCCAGTTTTAGACAAAACATGATGATTAAAGTTATTTGTAGGCTGATTAAGCTCAAGCCTTTGTTTGGGGCTCCTGAATAGGGTTATGTTGAAACATGCAGAAACAGGATTTACATTCCTGCTGCTGCTGCTTCTTCCATGTTTCTGATCCATTGCATCATCTGATGGGAAGCTGGTGGTGAGTTACTAACAGAATGTGTAAGTGCTATTATGCTTTTTGAGACTTGGTGTTTGATTAGACAACAGTATCTTTGGGTGTCCTTTTGCAGCTGGGGTGAGGAGTACTTGTCAGGGCACAGCATCCTTGTGCTTGTTGGTGGGAGCTGTCTGGTGAGAGCTCACAGACTCTCATTTAATATTTACAAATATCTATATGGTGGGTGTCAGGAGATGGGACATCTCTTTTTTTCTGTTGTATCTAGCACTTTCAAAAAAACTGTTTTACTGTAAGGGTGAGAGAGCCCTGGCACAAGCTGCCCAGGGACCTTTAGAGATCATCTAGTCCAACCCCTCTGCAGAAGCAGGTCCATGTAGATCAGGTTGCATAGGAACATGTCCAGGCAGGTCTTGAAGATCTCCAGAGAAGGAGACTCCACACCGTCCCTGGGCAGCCTGTGCCAGGGCTCCCTCGCCTCAACAGTGACATAGTTTTTCTTATATTTAAACGGAACATTTTGTGATCCAGCTTCATCCCATTACCCCTTGTCCTGTTGCTAGATACCATCAAAAAAAGTGCTGCCCCAACCTCCTGACACCCACCATTTAGATATTTGTAAGTATTAATGACATCCCCAAAACTTAGTTGGATTTATGTCAAGACAAATAATGACTTGTAATAATATGTCCTACACTTCTGAAATGTGTCCATTTATTGAGATAATGTATATTATTAAAATCTCTACAATTTGTACAGAACCAGAAAAACATACAGAAAACCCATCAAATCAGAAGTATCTGAAATTGACCCTACAAGGCTTCTTTGTGACTTCTCTGGCCTTGCTCTGAAATGCATGCAATTCAGAATATTGTAGAAAGGACTGAAAAGCAACAAAATGGAGGAAAGGTATCACTTAGAGTTGGAAAGAATATCAATGTCTTAATTTTTCATCTTGTTCTTGAGATTAAATTTCATATAATATGATATTTGTCCTACTGTAATGTTAAATTCTGGGATAATTTCTAAAGAAAGGAAAATGAAGTCGAAACTAATTGTTCATGTAATTGAAGGAGGAGAAGGGAAAAGTGGTTGTGACGAGTTTCCTGACCTCTGGAGGTGTGCTTTTTGTATAAAACAATTTGCATAGTCTGAAGTGAAGGCTTAGGTGCCACAGATAAATGCTATCAAGTCCAATTGGGAAGGAGCAGTGGCAGCATGACATTGCTCGTTCTCCCAGAAATTTTGTCCCAGCTGTAATTGCTCAGGAAGCTTTGAATTGAAAAACACCCTGAGCTGCATTTTGTGACTGAATTTACAACCTGACTGAAACCTTTTCTTGACTCCACTTTTTGCCTCTTTGCCAAAATAAATAGCCTGTTCTTAGCATGTGACCATGGTGGTTTGTCCTCCACATGAGCTTCTATGCAAAATTTGTAATTATGCTTAAGTGCTGATCCTGGTAGCCGTGATTCTGCATGTGTTATTTTCAGTTTACTGAGACTGCGAGTGCCTGTGGTTGCTGTGCCTTAGCACAGTTCCTAGCCTTAGGGATAGTCCTCTTACACTGAACACACTGACTCTTCATATACATTGGCTGTGGAACACGACTTGCTCTTGAAAGCCTTAAAACTGCCCTAAATTTCTTCTGAAATATGGATTTGATGAAGTCTCATCTCTTGTATAGATTTTGTAACACTTGGATAGAAAATTACTAACAATTTTTACGATAGTGCTGGCTGGTGATTTTTAGTCACTGTCGACTTCAGCACAATCTTTTAAGTGGTGATGTACTTTCTTGCAGCATCCCTGTTAAACTAATAAATAACATTTTATACATGGCAGGGGTAGTGAGTAGCATTTAGATAATGTTTACGGTTTTAAAATAAGTCATTAAAATACAATTGGATTTTGATCTCAGTCTTCTGCCTTAAATCTTCTAACCGTTTTCTGAACAAGAAGTGAGCTGGATTTCTTGCAAGTATGGAGTTGTGGGTGCTGCATCAGTTACTTGTGGCAGCATTGACCCAGCAGTAAGCAAAACAGGCTGTGTGGCAGGACTACACAGCTCTTAGGCTGTGGCAAAATCCGAGCAAAGATTAGCTGTGATCTGGAGTCCATATTCTGCTTTACCTCGAACACAGTGTTTAGGGAAAACCTTGCACAGAGTTGGTGCCAAAAATGAGCAAGTTAAGCTGTGGTCAGGATGTGGCTAACGTGGAAGTTGTGGTCTGTAGCTTTTGCTGCTGTTAAAGATCCTGTTAGTGCTAATTGTAGATTTTGTCTGATTTATTGCTGTTCAGTGGACTAGCCTTTCCAGCAATTTGCCTTCTGTGAAGATACAAACCCTTCTGGAATAGTATAAGAATTCAAGGTTATTAAAGCAGCATAGAATAGTTTGGATTGGAAGGGTTCTTTAGAGATCATCTAGTTCAAACCCTCTGCCATGAGCATGGACATTTTTCAGTGAATCAGGATGCTCCAAGTCCCACCCAACACTGACCTTAAACACTTTCAGGGATGAAACACTCACAGCCTCTCTGGAAAATCTGTTTCCGTGTCTCACTACCAGCATAAGAAAAAATATCTTCCTTATGTCCAATCTAAATCTACCTTCTTTCAGTTTAAAGCCATTGCCCCTTGTCCTGTCACTAAAGACCCTGGTTAAAAATCTCTCTACATATTTTTTTTACAAGCCCCTCATCAGTATTGGAAGACTGCTGTAAGGTCTCTCTGGAGCCTTCTCCAGGCTGAACAACCTCAACTCTCAGCTGTTCTGCATAGGAGGGATGTTCCAGACTTCTGATTGTTTTTGTGGATTTTTGTTAGATTTTATTTTTTAAAGCGTATGCTCCAGATCTTTTTTTTTTTATTTTTAGATTGAGATAGTATAGATGATTGCTTTGCAATTAGTGTCTCATGATGACATTGCTGTTTGTACATTCTTGCTTCAGAATAATGGGCCCATTGTTCTCATCTCCACAAGGATACTGATAGATGTACTGACAAAATGTGTTATGTGTTACTTTTTCTGGGTAACTCTGGATACCACTTTTTCATCCTTTGCAGTTGATGTTGTCTTAAATGGCTTTAATGCTGTTAAGAGAAAGCTTTCAGACTTATTCCTCAGAATTACTTTATCAGTGACCGGTGAATTTGGCAGTAGATTTTTCTGCCTTTTTTTTTTTTTCAGTAGATTTGGACAAAAATCTGGCTTTTTTTAGTTAACTGTTTCTGAAGGGGGAAATTTCTCCTGAGTTCATTATGATCTATAGAGGATTGTCTGTGTGTCAGCCCATCACTGTAAATTACACCCATACTTTTAGGAGGGAGTACAAACTCATATGAAGAGATGAAAGAGGGTGAGGGAGCCCTGGCACAGGCTGCCCAGGGAGAATGTGGAGTTTCCTTCTCTGGAGGTCTTCAAAACCCACCTGGACATGTTCCTGTGTGACCTGATCTAGGTGGACCTGCTTTAGCAGGACTAGGTGATCTCTAAAGGTCCCTTCCAACCCTTACCACTTTATGATTCTGTGGAAAAGCAGGTGGCACCTGATAATGTGTTTTTAGGAGCTAATTCTGCTTGTGAGTTATGTTTTGTGTGCAGTGTGGGATGACAGTAAATAATTCTTGGATTGTACCTTTTAATCTGCAGATGCTGATTGTTGTTAGTGTCTAGTATTTTCTGCCTCTATAAAGGGGCCAAATCAAAGTTGGTACTACTTGTAAAGCTCTGATTTACTTGCTATTTGTTATTCTGGTAGTAAGATGGAAAGTACAATTGTCTTTTTTTCCCAGTCCAGCCTCTCTGCAGTGGTCTGAGATCAAGCATCTGAGGTTTCCTGCAGACCTCCAGAAGCCTCAGTGCTTAGTTTATTTGTTTTGACCTGGATCCTGCCTGAGTTGGTATTATTATTTTTTTTTTTTAATACCAGTTCCATATTCACCATGGCATGTGCTGGGAAGTGGTGTTTAGCAATGTTTTCTTATTGGTGGGCTGTCAAATTGTTGTGCAAGTGTGTCTCTCTGCTCTGTTATTTATACACATATGTATTTATCAAACTGATAAAACTTGGTGCTTATTGCTTCATTGATTATCTCTGTATTCACTTAGTTTTGCTTTATTGTGCTGCATTAAGAGGCTATTAAAGTTCAAATCTCAACAAGACAAAGGAGTTCGGGGAAGGAAGGGATCAGAGTTGTGAACTGGTTACCACCTGAGTGTCCCCAGATTATTTCTAGAGAATTCAGCAGTGCAGCCAGGAGTCACTGGTAGTCTTGAGGTTACTATTCAGCTCTCCACTTTCTCTGTTGGAATTGTAGGGTTGCCTGACCTTGAGGGGCTGAGCATGACTCATCTGTAAGTACAGAATGTGTGTTATTGTCACTAGTCACTGTAGGCTTTCTTCTCCAAGTATTCTTCTGAAAAATTATTTATTTTGTAAAGATTCTGGAATTACTGATGAATTATCAAAAATTCAAAAACACTCTATAAAGTTTGTGGGGTTGGGGGTTTGTTCTGTTTGTTATTGTTTAAATTGGTGGTTACGAATTGCCTCAGACTTTTTTGTGAGGGGATGAACTTTATTTGGTTTATCTGTGTTCATGTAAGTTACAGTAAAGTACTGAGATTCAGTATGGCTTGGCCTCTTTCTGAATTGGCTTGACAGAAGCTGATATAAAATGCAATATTTGCTTGCTTTAACTGATGCGAGCCCCTGCTCATTACACCAAGGTGTGCTTTTAGCCAACTTTTATGATGATCTCCAGAGGAATAAAATTCCGAAGTTCCAATTACTTATTGCAGTGTGCAGCTTCTGCTATTCAGATTATGGAAGTTAGTAACCAGATATTTACATACCAAACCAATACTTTTGGTATGTGTCAGCATTTCTTTTAAGTATTTGAGTATCAAAAGTCCTTCTTATGTTACTATCTTATTAATTTGTGTAATCTGATTTTCTACTCTTTGTGATGGAGCAGAGGTCTGCTGTGTTTGACAGACTTCAGACCACTTGGTAGCTTTTGATCTATCCTGCATACAGAGCTCAAAGAGAAGCCAATAGCTTCATAGTCTTAAAGGAGAATAAACACATCAGTTCTTGTATTAGGACACCTGAAGATGAGCAATAGCTTGGCAGCCAGGTGGGTTGGGTGGGGAAATGAGGCACTCTCATGGTAGGAGAGTGAGAGATGTAGAAGACGAATGGGTGGGGAAGGCTGGAAAATGACATAACTGGAGGAAAATTTAAACTTTATTATCTTAGAGAGAAACATTGTCAGTCTTCAAGAAGCGTTTGTTCTTTATGATGTTCACGCTTGGAAAATGTGGCACATGAGGGTGTAAGCAAATACATTATTAAAGTGCTAGCTGAAAGGGTTTACAGTTACCTGCCCTTGTTGAAGCTGATTTAAGCTAGTGTGCTTGAGCACTGCTAGCAGTGGCCACAGTGGTATAGGGGTAGTTAGCTCCAGAGTTCATTTTGTTAGCTTGAACTTCTCTAGCTAGATTTACAAGAGAGAATGTCTGTCTGCTCCTGTGTGTTGTCGTTATTTTATCATGAGACAGCTTAAGATTCCTTTGATTTTGCTTTGATACTTTTATCTGTTCTGCCTTGTACTTCCTTTCAATCCCCCTCACTGCCTGCTGGCTACACTATGGCTGACTTGCATAATCTGAAAGAGTTCAGTTGGTTTTAACAACCTCTTTCAAACTCTGTCTCTTAGCCAGATTGATTTTCTTCTGGTTTTTCTGGTCCCTCTGTACTGCTTCTGAAGTAGTGTCCAGACCATAACTTAGGAATTCTTCAGTTGTAACTTAAGCCTTTTTTTTTTTTTTTTTTTCTTTTGTGGTCTTGCTGAAATTTGACTCTGCATTTTGGGTTTTGCTACTTTTCCTCCTTCTTGTTACTAGCTTAGATATTGCTGTTGGTTGAAAATGCTTATGCAGATGTCCTTGACATACTTCTTCACTTATCAGGAAACTCCACTTGGCCTATTTTAATTAGCAAGAATTGGGTCAGAAACTTTTATTTTGCTAGTGGGAACTAAAATGGGAACAATGTTCTTAAATTAATGGTAACTTAAAAAGCTATCACAAAGAAAGTCATCAGACCTAGTTGCTCCTAATATGAATCAAGTTTAACTTCCTGATGTGGTTGTCAAAAGACCACAACCTCTGTGGTTAGGGTTTTAAAAACTTTAAGTTGTGCAAAATTCGTCTTGGGCTTGTATAATGGCAGTTGGACAAATACTGGCTACTGAAGTTCGACATAATCTTAAAACCAGCTAGAATTTTGTTAAGAAAATAACTAAAACTTCATTGCTGTAAATAAGAGCTGTTTCAGCCAAGCTGTCGCCATCTTGAGAAGTGATTCTTTTTGTTTCTTTTGTTCTCCTTTTGAACTGTTGCTGCAGGACATTGTTGCATAACCCATATGTGGTGGTTTGACCCTGGCTGGATGCCAGGTGCCCACCAAGCAGCTCTATCACCCCCCTCCTCAGCAAGCCAAAGAAGGGAGAAAGTAAGATGGGAGCCTCGTGGGTTGAGATAAACGCAGTTTAATAAAGAAATAGTAAAGCCACATGTGTGAGAAGCGAAGCAAACAAAGCTGTTGCTCTCTACTTCCCAACAGCAGCGATGTCCAGCCACTTCCCGAGAAACAGGGCTTTGGTACATGTAACAGTTGCTTTGGAAGGCAAATGTGAATGACAAATGCCACCCCCTTCCTGCTCCTGTCCCTGAGTTTATATTGCTGAGCTGATGCCATATGGTATGGAATATCTCCTTGGTCAGCCTGGGTCAGGTGGCTGTGGCCCCTCCTGAGATCCCGCCCACTCACAGCTACTGGTGAAGGTGGGGGAAGACATGCTGGAGGGACAGCCGTGATGCTGTGTGAGCAGGAGCTAAAACATTGATGTACAATCAATACACATTTTTAGCTACCAACAGAAGGCACAGCACTCCTAGGGCTGCTGTGGAAAATCACCAGCACCTCAGACCCTATACACCATGTCTCAACAAATCCACTCAATACTCGTTGTAGGGAGTGCAGGTGGGCACAGTACAGGACAGTTTTGTCAGGTGCTACAAAGATCTTGAGTGCTCACAGAAGCTGGTGAGGGATGTATATCCAGAAAAAAGTGAGCCCAGATGGGCAAAGTCCACTGGAAAGCTTCCTCCACAAGCGGTTGCTTGTGCAGCCCCCATTGTTAGCAGATGAGTTTTTACGGCTAGTGGTTCTGGTTGGGTTTAGTAAAAGTGAAGTGTTGCTTTTTGATAGATTTGAAATTCTTGAAGCTGGAACTACTGTGAATGTTTTTATAGGATCTTCAAATAAACCTTCATGAAAGATGGTGGCCTTTCCTTTTAAAGATCTAAGTACATGCTTCCATAATACTGCTTGCTGAGAGCTAAAGCTGTTGACATTGATTGCAGTTGGAAGCTGCTTGTTCCCTTTGATTTATTCTTTTAGCTTTATAGTAATTAGCTTTTCTACCCTTTCATATATGCCTTTGTCCTTCTTCATGGAAGTACATTGTGTCAAGTACAAACAGAGATTACCTCAGGATTTAATATGAGCCAGTATCAATCTGCTAGTTATTATAAAACGCGTGTTGTTGTCTTTCTTTGCTAAGCGTCATTCAACCTTCCATCTTCTTCACTTCTTGCTGTCGTCTCACATGGTACAGTTTATGTTTGCTTCTTCTCCTCTGCTGGTGTGCAACAAGCCATCTTTTTCAGTCTCCAAGCCCTCTTGTGAATGTGTTTCTTCTGCCATACCCACAGAGTTGATGAGTTTCTTGTAATTTCCTAAACTCTCCTTCCTTGGGATGTTCTGGAGCTTCACTCTAACCTCCAGTGGCAGATTTCCTTGGCCACGTGGGATTTACTTTTGTTCCTTAGGCAGTGCTGAGCTGAGCAACAGCTGAAAATCTGTTCATTTGAATCACAAATTGTATTAGAAAACTTTCTGATAATAGGTGATTTTTTAAATGGGCTATGTTTTTGTTATGTGAAGGGTGCATATACATACAGAAGTGGTAATTGATTAAACAGGATAGTGGTGGACATGCCAGCACTGAGTTAATAGCTGGACTTGATGATCTTAAAAGTAATTTCCAACCTAAACAATTATATGATGCCTTCAAAAAAGTGTGAAACAAATGCATTTAAAACCTGAAAGAGTTATCACATAGAGCGCAAGGGCTGCAGTACCTATTTTCAGAATGATGATTAATATGAAATATTTGGTTCCTGTGAAGGAAATTTCTTAACATTGAGTAACAGCCATTTAAATATTTGTAGACAAAGTAGTTGTGTGGGGGATTTTTTCAAATTACTTGTTTTCACTCAGATCATGTCCTTCTCTGTGTCAGTATTGGTGAAGGTGGCCAGGAAGGGAAGAGACATGAGCAGGGAGTAAAGCCATGAGTACAGGAGAGTGAATTGGTTCAATCAGAAATTAAGAAATGGGAAGATGAGTTGGTTTAGGGTAATCTGTACAGATCTCTGCTCATCCTGTCTCTGCCACAACTCCTCTTTTGCTTTTTAAAATTTCTCCTTTCATGAACATGGATGTTCCTGGCCAACGTGTTTGAGAAATGATATGGAGTGTTGCAGACTTGCTTTACTGAGGTCCAGAACGGTTTTGGTTTTTTAACTGGGAATTCCCACATTTAATGTGGAGAAAATGAAATGAGAATTCTCCTCTGCTTTAAGCATGAAGAACTGGCTTGTCTTTTAAAAAATGTTTTGAGCAGTAAAGGTAACATCAGAGTAGATACTGTGTATGTAATTGATAAATACAAAGTGAATACAAATACAAACGTACTGCAGAAATCAGTTTCTAACTGCTCAGCATGGAAAATATGTTGGTGCATACAAATATACAAGAAAATGAGCATGCCATGAGAACACTTTCATCAGCTGTTGTACTCACACTGTGTCTGGCAGTCTGAGTATGTAAGAAATTTTTATCTAGTAGTTCTGAGATATGTGAACTGTTATGCTTTGCTAGATACCATAGGAAAAAGTGCTGCCTCATCCTCCTGACACCCACCCTTTACATATTTGTAAACATTAACAAGATCACCTCTCAGTGTCCTCTCCTCCAAGCTGAAGCGCCCCGACTCCCTCAGCCTTTAATCATGAGAGAGATGCTCCTCTCCCTTCACCGTCATTGTGGCCCTGCGCTGAACTCTTTCCAGCAGCTCCCTGTCCTTCTTGAACTGAGGGGCCCAGAACTGGACACAATATTCCAAATGTGGTCTCAGGGGGCAGAGTAGAGCCTACTGCCCACAGCCCTTCTCATATACCCCAGGATGCCATTGGCCTTCTTGGCCAAGAGGGCACAGTGCTGCCACGCCTTAGGACCTGGTCACAAGTTTGAAATTGCATTACTGTAGTTTTGCCTTCTATTCTTTCACCAAATGGTAGTGTTTCACTTCCTTTTTGAATACACTACAAAATCAAAATGTAGTTATGTTATGTCATTTTAAAATCAGTAATGTTCAAGTAAACATAAGTGGGAGGGTAATGTGCCAACTTTCAATTGAGGAATTCTCAGTTGTTTCATATACTCAGTGTTATATAGACAATTTTTTTTTGAGAAATGATATCATTAAACATTCTCCAGAAGAGGGAATAATAGTGCAGAAAGATTAAGAGCTGGCAGGTGTTTTTCTTGCTCTTGTAATCTAAGGAGAGCAGTTGAGTTTTGTCTTGAAAGTTTTGAACTTCTAACAACTAGTATTTAGGCAAATGCTGGATGTGTTGAATATTCTTGCTGATACTTAAGGCAAAGTCTGTTACTGTTTACCAGTTATGAAAATATAAAATCTGACATTTGAAGGAATAGCTATTAACTTTACCAAGTTCAAAGACTTCTTTTATTAACTGGCCCTCTCCTGCTCAGTGAAGAGAGAAGCTCCAGTATGGGATTCCTGGTGTCTTTTTCTACTGGCTCTAGGCAGAGGGTAGAGTGGCTGTCTTCCTGGCTTTAAGCATAATCTTTGTGAATTCTCTCCTTCACGTTGGAAGAAGTCTTACTTGTAAAGACCAGAATGACCTAGCAGCTTTAATCAATCACTCCGTTTCATGATGAATACTTATAATTAAATACAAATGTGAAAGATGGATCATTTTGGCCTTTTTTACTGGGAAGCTTTGTTCAGGTGACTCCTTGTGTTTGGTGGTGTTGCTTTCAAATGTATTGCATCTGTGCTTTCAGCCTGGGTATGAGTCTTAGAGTCAGAGAATCACTTAGGTTGAAAAAGACCTTTATGATCAAGTCCAACCATAAACCTAACACTGCCAAATCCACTATATTTTTTTCTTTCATTGCTTTCAGAAATGATGTGCTCTTTCAACAGTGTAGTGGAGTTGGCTGTATGTAGAGTGGATTTAGATAGCCACAAATGGGATAAAGAAGTTCCTTCCACATTGCTATTAATGCATGATCTGTAACCAGACTGGGGCCATATATTTATGGGCAAAATATGATTTGAAGGTTCTTCATACAAATCTATATTTTTCCCAGTTTTTACTGTATGGTATTTATATTTAAATCAGTAATGCATAATAATTCATGTTTTTAAAAGAGCACCGTTTTCTTTTTCTAAACTACTCATATCAAGTAGTTGGAACTTTGTTTTTTATTTCTTCTCACCTTAAAATGGTGGGCTGGGAACTGGCTATTCAAGAGCTGGTTCAGGAATAGACTTCATGCATCTGTCTGCAAGGCAATGGCATATATGTCAGATGGAGGTGTAGATAGTAGAGCAGGTATGACTTGAGAAGTTTTGGTATCCGACTTGAATGTGCTGCCTGTCAGAGTCCCAGCTAACAGAGATGACGTGGTGCCAAAACCAAAATGTTACAACTGGCTCTGTGTCCTTTCTCAGGCAGAAGACTGGGTTTATTAAAAGTAATCATGTTGTGAATAAGTAATGCATCCACATTTAGATGCTTTCACCCAATGGCTTCTTAGACTCTTGGGGAGCCTCAGGTATTTTTCTTAAATGCACATTTCCTGTTGGTGGCTGAATTCAATTACTGCTCTGTCCTTCAAGAGGATTTTTTTTAGCTTGTGACGCTTCTCTATCGTAATTTGTTAATAAAGCATGAAGTAGGCTTAGGAATGTAAAAGTCAATAAGCAAAGCAGAAGCCTCTGGATGCTTATTGGGGAGCTCGGATTCTAACTTTTGGTAGAAATTTCGGCAGTAATTTCAGGGTTTGTTTCTCTGCAACATGGTTAAATCTGGAGCCCTGACAACACTACTTGGGATGTAAAAGAGAGCCTTGTTTTTAGTGGTTGTGTGACCTATGGCTTAAGTACTAATTTGAACCAGTATTTTAAAAGTAAATGACAGATTTGTGAAAAAATGAAGGCCTGGTTATATCTAGAAATAAACTCAGCTGTTCAGCAACTGTGCCAGCAATGGCTGTTGTTCTCAGAGGTCAGTTCTACCTGGAAAGATCTAAACTGGTATGTGTGCTAGATCTAGATCTGTTTTACAGTATCCTAAAGTAAAGAAAAAAAATGGGCAACAGCCAACTGAAAGTGAATACAGATGTTATTTTATAGGATTTATCATATGATGCTAGCAACATGTGATGAAGATGGTGGTGTTTAGTAGCGTTCATGTGATGTGGCTGAAAAGAGATAGAGGTGAATGTAACATTTGAGATTTTAGAACATAAACTTTCTATGAGTAGTTAAAATAAGTTAATATGGTCTGTTCATGAGGTGAAAGTAAGCCACAAGTTTTTCTGTATTAAATATAATGTTATAAATAGCATGAATTTTGTGAGTAGAATATGTTAGAAAGATTTTTTTAACATGTTCGTGAGCTCGCTACTTCCTGAATTATGTTCAAGGAGGAGGAAAAAAAATGTCATCAACTGAGTAAATGTTAACAGAAAACCAGACATCAACACTATATAGATATCAATACCATAGTGCTCTATAGCTATGTTGTTTCAATCTCTTCAGGAATGCTACTTCATTAAAAAAACACCCCAACTTTGCATTCTCAATCTTTGCTTAATAATTACTTTTGACCTTCTATTATTTCACATTAAAGTTGACAGCAAATTGTCTTATTCCATGACAAGATGCTAAGAACAGCAGCATTCCAAAAGGAGTCACAGCAAGACTTTTCTTTCTCCAGACCTTTCTCAAGTCCTTGGAGGCAGCAAAAAGCAGGTCATGGGCAGCATGTCCTAACAGATCCTCTATGAGACAAGAAGGTCCTTTTCTTCTCTTGAGTGTGCAACTTTCTGATGGGCTAATGAGTCTTTTTCCTTACCACTGCTAATGGCAGAGGACACTGCAACCTTCATTTAATGTGAGAAACTTTTTAGCTTCTTTCTCCTTCAGATGTGGGAAAAGGAAAAATGTGTGACGTTTCCTAGCTCACAGACCCTTGGAGTCTGCTGCCAGTGCTTTCATTGCTGTTTGGCAGCCTTATTTTGCTCATGCTGAGAGAGGCAAGTTGCACCTTGGTGATAGGAGATTTTGGAACCACTAATGCATATCAGTTTAGTATGTGAATGAGTTTTGGAGGGGATTAAGAAATGTCTGGGAGAAGTGAGCCTTTCAAGCTGCGTGGACTCTATTCTTATTAGGATAAGGACTGTAACAGCAGTTGTGGTTTCTGTTGTTGGTATTTTTTTGGTGTGTGTTTTTTGATTTTTTTTTAAGGGACTAATTCAGAATATTTAAAATGGCACCATTAGCTATTCAGAGTGTGCCAATCTTGGCAACTTTCCTGGTTAGCTCAATGAGCACTGCATGCAATCAAATACTCCTTTCAGTTGGGAGCTTATTCAGCTGCATAACTTGAGGAGCCTAAGGTTTCAGTGTCTTGGCCTTTACATCTATTTCACTTGTACATCATAGATTCCTCTGAAACTATTTTCATGTCATATTTTTTATAGAAAAGTAAGGTCGGTGTTCTTTAAGAGGCAGAATTTATAATGTTACAGTATCAGAAGTCAGTCTCTCAAAGGCTTATAGTATCGTAAATCAGTTGAGCCTGAATATATTCATGGGTTATTTAAAAGCTGTATGACCAGCCATGTGAAAAGAGTGAGCATGTTCATTTGTCTCAAGTGATAAGGGACTAATTAAAGTATTTGCACATCAAGTCAGGTACGGACAAGTATCCATTAGTCATGTGACCCATTGCATGCATGTGTGTGTAGATACGTATGCCTAGTATAGACTTAACTTTGAATTTGCCTTGTTATGTTTTGATTGTGAGATAGATTCCAAAGAAATACAAGGAAAAATTCTTCACTGTGAGGGTGAGGGAGCACTGGAACAGGCTGCCCAGGTGGGTTGTGGAGTCTCCTTCTCTGGAGACATTCAAACGCAGCTGGATCTGTTCCTGTGTGACCCACTCTACGTGGTCCTGCTCTGGCAAGGAGGTTGGATTAGATGAACTTATGAAGTCCCTTTAACCCTTAAGAGTCTGTGATTCTCAAGCTAGGGGAACAGGGGAAGGAGCTGGAATCTGTGGTCCCCTCCCCTCACCTCCCTAAAAATAATCTGGTCTTTAATCTTCTCCATACATAAATCTGAAGATGTCCTCTGTAAGCAAAGTGTCACGGGTTGGAAAAAGGCTGGAAGAATCTTGTCCTGACAGTCTGACTCTGGTTCGCAAGGCTGGCTCCTTACACACTGAATAATAGGATTAAACATAATAAACTAAATTCTATATAGTAAATCCTGATACTTTCCTAAATGTGTAGACATTTTTTTTGTTCATTTTTTTTTTTTTACAGGAAATACTGGATAGATCCCACAATGGAGGACGGGAAGCCCGTTTGGGCTCCCCACCCAACTGATGGGTTCCAGATGGGAATGATTGTGGACATTGGCACTGACAACTTAACTATTGAACCTTTGAATCAGAAAGGCAAGGTAAGTTTCTCACAAAGAAAGAAATAAACCTTACAAAAACTGTTTTTCTACAGGCCAAATATTTGCCAATATCTACAACTGCATGCAGCCTCAAGGAGTGGAAAATCAGCTTTCTGATTTTGGCTAGGGATCTTTGTTTAGCTTCCAATGGAAATGAAACATCCCACTGATAAAAAGTGCATGCTTTCTGTCAGTTATCTGCATGTGCTGTGAGTAGGTACTCCTGAAAGAGAGGACAACTGAATCTTGGTACCTGTTTGATTCAGTACTGTATACTTCATTTTTCTAAAATAGAGACTAGTTAAGAGTCTGCTGTTGGGATTAGCTTCTGTCTTTTCCCTTACACGCGTAGAGGATGTCCTTACAGGGGTGTGTGAGGCTCTGGCTTAGATTAGACACCTTTCTGTAAGACTGATGAGGTAAGAGGATTCATCTCTCAACCTTCAAGTGCCTTGGCAAGTAGCACGGTGTCAAACAAAGGTCCTATGGAATTGCTACATCATTAACAGCAATATAAATATAACTTCTAAAATGAAGTCCTAATTCATCCTAATTAGTGTGTTCCAACTGCTTCATTTATCATGACATCTTTCAGATTCAGTATGTCCTAATTAAATGTCAGTTTCTACAGGAAGTAACTTATATCTATCAATTATCTAAATTCAGATGGTCAGCATCTTATTTTTTACTAGCTGGAGTAAGATCAGACATGGTTTTAGAAGTTGTGATTTTGGTCTTTGTAAATATGTAATATGTGCCCTTCTTACAATTTTGTCCTTTCTGTATCTTAGGCTATGGATAAGAAAAATGTTTTTTTTTTAATAACTTATGTTTTCATGTATAAAGAATGTCTTGTCAAAAGTCAAAAGGTTATGCAGCAGACCTTCCTTCTGGGAGGACTGTTTATAGGCTTTCTTTTTTTCCTGCATCTTGGAGAGGAAGTCTGTTTTGCTTTCCTTAGAAACAGAAAGCAAATGTAATGCCTGAGTTTTTTCAGTATGAGAGATAAAACCATAGGTTTAATAGTAGTAGTATGCATTCTTCAGTTTGGGGAAGAGCAAAATTATTTAGGTACAAAGCTATGGCTAAGTAGTCTTTAACTGACACAAATGATTTTAGGTCCCATCACTATTCCTATTTATAGCTCCAAATGGTTCTTATGTGGTAAAGAACAAAGGTCTCATGTTGAAACAGAATCAGACAACACAGAGAATCCTGAGTTGCTGTTTATTTCTAACATAAGCCTCTTTAAGGGAGGGTATGTAATTTTTTTTTAAAAAAACCCAAACCAACAAAAAATTACCTCAGAATACAAATATTTTGCTTTGTTTTTCACAACAAACAAAAAAGTTTGTTATTCTGCTGTTGGCTGTTTTTTGAATTAAGCAGATCAAAGGCCTAATGTTCACTCATGTAAGGGAACAAGCACGTCACAGTTTAAATAGCACTGAGATTATGTTCCTATATTTCTAATTATCAAACTTCCTACATTAACAAAGGTGGAGTAGAATGTTTTGATGATTACCTTCTCAGTCTTTTCAAGGTGTCATCAATTTCTTTCTATAGTGAAATGTTTCTTATTGTTTTTTTGTCTTTTAAAGATGACTCTGTTCTTGTGTGCTTAGACCATCCATTTGAAGTAGTCAGCATTACTACCCATTATTATCACCTATGTTTACTTAAAATGATAGTTCAAAAGTGCTCTTTGGTAAGGAGTGATCCAGCAGCTTCAGAGTTGCCCACGATAATTACAGGGAGGAGAAGAGTAACCTGATCTTGTTAACATATCTGGGCAGTGTAGCTTATTATTATTTTTTAATCTGGGTCATTAACGTGTCATACGTGTTCTCTGTAGGGATTGGTAGTTTAACAGATCACAGGCTGAAAAGGAAATGTGTATGCTTATGTTTGATTATTGCCTTTTATACGACTTAATTAAGATATGTTGTTAATAACTCAAATAAGTACTGGAAGGCAGCAGTTTCATGATGACTTAAAATCTTCCCTCCCTTCCCACCCCAACAAGCTCTGGGGTTTTAGAGTGGCCTCCTCTCAGCTTGTGACACAGCAAATGAGGTCAGAGAATGGATCCACCTTTAAAAATGAAGAAGTGGAAAGTTTTCAGGATGGCAGCAAGCAGTGGCAGGAGCGCAGAGGACCTGAGGCCAGTATGGCCCTAGATCACTTTGTATTACGAAACCAAGTTACTCAGTCCAGACTGGGTGAAGGTTTTTGATCAACACACTGATTTGCTTATAAATCAACAATAGCAGTTTTGGGTACCACAGAGTTAACAGCATTTACATTTCTATGTGTAAAGAGAGGTGGTGATCTGAGTCACCCAGCCTGCACTGTACAAAGAAGAGTAATCCAAGCTGCAGGAGCATGTTATCAGAACAGGGGATGCATGTGTTACACGGTGGGAGATACTCCCTGAAAACTAGATCATCAGCTTGCAAGGCTGATAAATGCCAGGACTGGAAAGAAAACAGAGAAACTGGAGCGTGGTTTGCTAATGAGTGTGGTCTCACCTATTGCTGGAGTGCTGCCCAGAGAAAGGACTTTAAAGTGGACCAGGGGACCCAGGCCTGTGTCCCACCAGCAATCACATGCTGGTATATAAGGAAGGAGGCAGGCAGAAAGGTTGTTAAACTCAACTAGTATTGCAGTAGCACTTCTCTGAACTTACTGGGAATTATGCATATCTCTTACTTTGTTGTGTTGCTTGATGCTGTAACAAGGAGAAGGTAGATGACAGTGAAATTACCAAACAGGGAATTACTCTTTTCCTGGAGGTAGCAAATCCAAGTAAAGCAACTAGGAAGTGATGCCTTGGAGGGACTTGCACCCTGAGATGATATCCTAGGACCCTCATGGCACTAAGGAGTGGGAGGCAGGCATTTCCTAGGTCATCAGCACTAGTGAGTTTGAGACGGACATTGGGAAGGTGTGTGGTCCTGTAAGCACTCACTGACATCCCTCCTACCATCAACAGAGAAGTGTCTTATGGCTCTCTGCCAGTTCTGAAGGGTCACAGAGGGCTTTATGGGGCACCTGCTCTGGTATGCTGTGAATAACGAGAAAGGTATTTTTCTGGGCTAAGTATAAATGAATAAATGTGCTTTGAAAGTAAGGATCAGAATGTCCAAAGTTCAGTGTTTCAAGCTAAGGGGCTGGGTTTTTTTTTTTAGCTGTGAGCACAGCTTGCTTGCATGAGTGAGACAAGTTCTTGTCTGTCTTACTGTTTGTATTGCTTTAGACTGGTTTGTGAAGTACAGCAGAGAGTAAGGATGTCTCCTGTCTATATCTGAAAGGTACAAAGGGAGGCATGGTTACACATATTGGATTACATGGTAGAAAGAAGATCCTGCTTGAATGGAAAGATATCTTTTTTCATTCATCCAGTTTCTGGGAGAATAGTTAAGATTGCCATTGGATTTCAAGGGCTGCTTCATTACAAAGAGAAGAAAAAAAAAACCCTACAACACCCCCTAAACCCTCTGTTTTGCCTGCTGAGACCACTTTAATGTCTCATAAGGATAATACCCTCTCCATTTTCTTAAAACAAGTTTTAAGTTATGCCTTAATACAGAAGTCTTCAACCATATGCCTGAAGTGTTTTCTCATTACCATAAATGTTTTAAAAATCATGAGACAACATGTTAAAGAGTTTATTTGTTTTTGGTTTTTTTTTTTTAATTGACAGACTTGAGATACCTTGCCCATTTTCCTATTTAGATTTGATTGTCAATACTTGGAGCTCTGCATATCTAGCCAGTGTACTTACCTGTGTGGCAAGTAATCACCTCACATAAAGCAGTAGTGCAACTGTGACATACAGGAGTGAAATTCTTTTTGACATAGTTGAAACTAGATTTCATGTTCTGATCTAAAAACATGCAGCAGAAAAACGTCAGCTTTCAGATGTTTTTATGTTGCTTATTTATTTTACCACTTCTGAAATACTCTAGGAACTTATTCACTCTTCCTATATGACCTGATCCAGGTGGACCTGCTTCTGCAGAGGGGTTGAACTAGATGATATCTAAAGGTACTTTCCATCTCCTACCATTCTATAATTCTGAAATTCACATTAAGTGAGAAAATAGAGGATATTATATAGAATGAATTATCAGAACACTCAGAGCACTGAGTGGTGAGGACATCATGAAAGGTCTTCCTTCCTCTTCAGTGATAGATTTGGTTTGGCTGGCTTTAGACCTGTGATATGTTAAAGTACCAGGGATTTGTGAAGAGTCTTACAGAATAGCTGGATATTGTGTTCATTCTCTCCTATTAAAAAAAAAATCTGTCTTTGTTAGTAATTAAACTTGAGTTACACATTAGCAGAGGGGAACAAGAATGTTAGATTTTTGTGAAGCCAGTCATGCTCTTTTTAAACTTTCTCTGTGCTTGAAACAATGGAAGCTGATTGTGTGGGAAAGTGTTGTGTTCAAATATATCTTTGCCTAAGGACAGACACCTTAATTGTTGAAAAACTTGTAGAGAAAATTATTATAATGTCTTCAATTACAATAGTATGTTCTAAGTGCAATATTGTTAGAGGGAGAAAAGTTAGGGGGTGGGGGCAATCTCTGCTGTGCTAAATCTCTATACAGCAGCTGGCAGCTTTCTGAGGTGGGAGAAGCTGTTCTAGTCATCCACCAAGCTCTGATAAAGGATATTTTGGAGGAAGTTGTTCTAATGGACACTCAGGTGTTGTAACGTCATCAAGCAGCTCTGTTTCACATAGGAAAGCTTGTGCATATTTTTCTGCACATTAGATCCTGACAAGAGGATGACAAAATGGAATTTATTATAGCTACAAATTGCGTTCTTTGTGATGACTTTTTAGAGAAAAGACATTGTAGACTTTCTGTTTTCTGACTGGCAGCAATTAGTTCTGCTCTGAGACATTTTTAACTGTTCCCACTTCAAAGAGACTAACTTTTACGCTGTTCATGATTGTGTAAACTAAAATAGCTCACATATTGTGTCCATTGTACTGAAGCAAAGATGAAGCAATCTTTCTCTTAAATTTCTATCGGAGGTGTTTCTCTTGGGACTGTCTTGCTGAGTACAACGTTAAACAAGCAAACATGTTTGTTTATTAAGGTCGTTCTTTAAAGCCAGTTTGTTGCCTTTTCAAATATTAGACTAGACTCCTTGTCTCCGTTTCCACAGGGAAAAGGAGACTGTGCCTGCAGCAGCATGATGGCTTTCGTGTTTAATTGGTACAACAGGGTTTTTGTTCATTCATAGGTAGCTCAAACAAGCTATTACTACAGTAAACAAAAAAGTATAATTATAAAACCGTCTTCTTACAATAGATATTTTTTTGTGTAGATGCTGTAATGTGTGTGCATGCAAGGATGTTTTTGCTTCCTTTTTACAATAATGTAAATTATGATTTCTGGAGAATAAAGAAGAAACAAAGTTACTTTTGTTATGATTTTTTTTTCCAGTTGGATGGGAACACTTGATAAATGGCTGTTTTGTATAACACAAGTATAAAGCTTGAAAGAAGGTCATATTTTACTTTGGTATTGATTTATTGAAGAAAAAGAACCCCAAACAACCAGCGCCAACCAAGGCTACAATATTTGGTGATACAGAGGGTGTTTTGTACTGAACACTTTTAAGTAGGAATGTTTTAAAACAGCAGATATGATAATGACAGCACAGTCCTTTGACTGAACTAATAATTTGAGTTTTAATCTTTGTGTTTCTTTGAAAAACTGAGGAAGGTTTGTCCTGTGTGTATTTAATCCTTATTTTTATATTATTATTATAATGTTACATGCAATTTTGGAAGTGAATGTCAAATATTATTGCAATAAAAGTGTTTGTATTTCAGTGATTGCTTTTTTCTAATGTAATGTAGTACTGTAAATGCAGCAGCTCTTACCTGCATCTAGTAACACAATAAATTTTCCCCTCCTGCAGTATAAACTTAGTTCTAAACCATGCACAATTACCGTGCACTCACTTGTATCACTGCACCAGACATCTTTGAACTACATTTCTATTTTTATGGAATTCTGACAATGTTTATATTTTTCATTGAACAGACTTTTCAGGCTGCAATCAATCAAGTGTTTCCTGCGGAAGAGGACAGCAAAAAGGATGTAGAAGATAACTGTAAGTTTATGAATGTAAAAGTAAACTTTGCATTTGAAAAATATCTGTGTAGAATAGAATATTGTTTCCTTACAAGCTTCCTGATTTTCTTCTTGTAGTTTTTGTTTTGATCCTCTGCTTGAATTTATGTATGAGCTCTACTAGTCCTTTAAACTTCTGAAAGTAAGCCAATTTTAAACATCATTTAGTGTATTGATTTTTAGTTTTCAGTTGAACATTTTAGTGGAAGTCATATTGTTCCCACGTACAGCTGTTATTTGACTTCAGATATATATCAGATTCACCTAACTGTGTCAAGATCAACTGCATTCAGCTTTAGGGAGGTTAACTATGTCTTACATAGTTATAGCAGCAAAAGAATTAGTTACTTTAGCAGCAGAAGTATTGTGCGGCACTTTCCTGCATATATAACCTGTTTCTCAGATAGCATTCCTATGGAAGGACAGGTAATTGAAAACATATTTTAAATTAACCCACTGAAAACTTGAGACGGAAATCTGGACCACTTGAAAAGGAAATCGGTTACAGTGAATTGGACATAGTGATATATATCAGTTATAGTGAATAGGTGCTGGAGAAGTTTTGAGGTGTACTTGTGTAATAAGCTTCAATGTTATCTACAGGGCTTTTGTTTTGTTAATTTTTTTTTGTTAGATATTTTATAGTTAAATGTGTAGAAACAAATCATAATATTCAAATCTGTGGAGAGAGCAGAGGAAAACTGAGAAAGAGGAGCCTTTGGACAACTCTTAAACAAATATTTTGTTCCTCTTGCTCTGGGTGAGCAGATTGCAGAGACTCTCCTGTCTTAAAAAGTTGATGAAGGCAACTATTTTAAATGTTTCCTATGGTGTCTACTGGTTGGTGAAAATACTTGTAACTTTGTAAATAGTAGGCAAAAGTGTCTTCTATTTTATTTAATTTGAAACAGAGTCTAATACTTGAGAAATTGTTTAGGTGATTCCTGTTTTGGAATAAGGGTTATTATTTATATCTTGTTACAGCAAAGGTTACAGCTGCTTCGTAAGAAACAAGATGAGGCTTTAGGCTTGTGATCTGATTTAGATGATGCAGTGTCATTACAGGTAGAACCAAGCTGGTGCTTTCACTTCCAAATGTTTATTTTTTGCAAACATTACATGGGTTGAAACTTTTCCAAGCTACTATCTATGTGCTCTGTACAGGATGATTGTTAGGGAAATCCATTTAAACTATGTGTCTGCCACAGTGATTTTCCTGAGATATCCTGCTACCTTACTATTAAATTTAGAATTAAATTATGGAAAAAAAAAAAAAAAAAAAAGAGAGATTCCAAAAATGTGCTGTCCAATTAAGTTAAACCAGTCCTCCTTTCAGAGGAAATGTCTTCTTTGGCATACTGAGTAAAATATAAAACTTAGAAATGCTTTGTCCAGTACTCACTGTGGCTTGGATAAGTGGACAGTGAGGTGGATGGAGAGCTGGCTGAGTGACAGAGCCTAGAGGGTGGTGATCAATGGCACAGAATTGAGTTGGAGGCCTGTGGCCAGTGGAGTTCCACAGGGATTGGTTCTGGGGCCAGTCTTGTTCAACATCTTCATCGGTGACCTGGATGGGGGGACAGAGTGTACCCTCAGCAAGTTCC
>WBNH01000422.1:28139-57088 GCA_013401255.1 Urocolius indicus | reverse complement strand
AAAACAGTTAAAAAGAAAAAAAAAAGGTGGGCCAGGGTATCAGAAAACAATCTTCAACAAAGTAGTTCTGCAGAGCNAACCCTACTGTTCTGTGATTCTAATTTCTCTGTCAATTATTATTTTGAGGCTTTTCTAGCATATTCTCACTTCATATTTACTAGTTAAAATTTCTCTTCAGGATGTGTGAAACCCAAGTTCATTTTCTTTCTCTGTCAAAGAGCATTTTGTTGAGTATCATTGAAGGAACTTAGGTAAAAATAGTGCGTGCTTTCAATCTCTCCTTGTAATACTGTTCTGAAAAATCCCGAAAAACTGGTTAATAATACACTTACCATTCCAATTTATGTTTTAGAGATTAACTCCCTTCTAGAAAGTAATTTGCCAAATGTTGATTTTCTGCACCCTTAGTCTTTCATCTCCCAAATGCAGTAGCTGCAAAAGAGAGCTTTTTGAGAATCCAGACCTTCCCCAAATGTGAATTTTAAGTAAATATTGCAAACAGCACAGTACAGAGACAAAGCATCTACTTTNGCCTTGCAAAATTATTTAATTATTTTCCATACAGACACCCCTCATTGTGTGCACAGGAAATCCAGTATGAGCAAATTTGACACTGACATTTTCCAGCTTTCATTGTCTAACTACACTTCTGTGAACTTCTGCATACATATAAGTAAATGGATGGGCTGTTAAGTGCACATACAGACAGGGGTTATATTTAGACTTGAGCCATATGAAGATTCATAAATCTGTCTCTGGTGTCTTCCTTTGCCTCTGGATATAGATGCCTGTTTCAAAGGAAGGTTGCTGACATAAGCCTTAGTTTGCATGTCTTGAGTGAAGGTGACGTCCCCTGAGGGACCAAGATCCCATTATGCACCAAGTCTGCAGGTATAACTGCTTTAGCAAGGAATTACTAAGAGGAAACTGGGGATGAAATCTGGGGTCCTTTATTGTTTAGATAATTACCAGGTTTTTATTAGGATGCTTAACTGATGACTGTTTCTTTTAAAACATACTGCAAACCCTGAGAAGTCCTTATGAAGAATATAATCAAGGGAGAGGATTGTTTCTGTAATTGTTTGTAGACAATTACTATATAGCTGTTTCTCAACTCAATACTGAGAATCCAAATGACTTAAAAAATGAGCAAACTTGTTCACATGAGCAACGTTGTTCACACTTCTCAGCTGTTTGCAGCAAGGCCATATTCAGTCATGTCATGGAAGGAAGGACTGTTATTTAGTGGAGCTATTCAAGCTAGAGGGAGGCTGCAAATGACGGGTGAACCTACCTTTGCTTCAGGCTGATCTCATATAGGAGGTAGAAGGCAGAACTGCTGCTTAGTTCACTGCAGAAGGGTAAAGATTTAAAATGAAAAAAATTCTGAATTGAAGCATGAAAGGTTGTGTTGGTACGTGGTGTTGCAAAGGTGCCCAATGCTGCCTTTAGACAGTATTTCACGGTTGAGTTGGTGAATATAAACACTTAAAAGTCACTAGGAGCCAACAGTGATTCTAAACCTCAGGTGGCATTACCCTGGGGACAATGTGGCCGAGATTAGAGACGGGAACTGTAAGGAAGGGAGGCAACAGTTAACATTGAGGATTTCGGTAGATTTCTGGACTTACAGGCTAGCATGTACAGAGATGTTTGAGTGAGGCAGATAAAAGGAAGCTTATGCTGAGAGGAGTCTATGTTGAGACTCCTGTAGTCATAGAATCTTAAGGTTTGGAAAGGACCTCAAAAGATCATCTAGTCCAACCCCCTTGAGTCGGGAGACCCTTATTCAGCATCTTTCTGTAAGTCCAGTTGTACAGTAAAGAGCAGGTCTATGATTTTTAAAATGTATTTTGAGTCAGCATTTCTGCATCAAGATAGTATTAAGAAATAATTGATAGGATTAAACCATAACCAAGGAGAGGGTAACTAAAATTCTCCTTAATTCAGAGGTTTAGCTTTTCATCTGTACACAGAAATAGTCCTGAGCTCTTAATGGTGTATAATTGTGTTTTACTTGCAGGTTCCCTTATGTATTTGAATGAGGCCACTCTCCTTCACAATATCAAAGTTCGATACAGTAAGGACAGAATTTACGTAAGTATTGCTTGACATAACAACAGTCTAATGATAGATGTCCTTTCAAAAAATCGACAAACTGAGTGTTTCCAATTCTGTGTTTTCTGTATAGCAGAAGCTAAACAAAAATGATGTCACTGGAGGAAATTTTAGGCCTTTTCAAAAACTTTGTTTGGGGCATTATACCTTGTTTGAGATCTGAATCACATTAATCACATTAATGTTACCCATTTTTACGAGGCAGAGCATAGATTTTTCTTTGGATGACTGTTCATGTACAACCATACCACAGTGTGGTTTCACGAAGGTCTGTTCCTAACAGGTAACTTGCTTCGCCAGTAGAGTAGCCGTTAATAAAGATGATTTTCTTTCTTCATTATTTTTGAACGAAGCAAACAGGTGCCGTCTTTGACACCTCCTAGCTCAGATGTCCATCTTAATCTTTTATATTGCTATCAAATTGCCTAATTGTACTTAATGAATTCTGACTAAATTACATTTTGTCCTTACCATCTGCCTGGCCACTGACAGCTGTGAAACAGAAGAAAGAAAGAGTTTTCTTTCTTTCTCTTTTATTTTTTTTCCTTTTAAATTGTAGTGGAGAGATGACTAGTGATAATACAAAACAGTTGTACATTTCTGAGTGTCTATGTTAAAGTAATCAACTTCTGCGTTAATATACTGTTCTAAAATGAAGTCTTCAATATAAAAAGAAGGTTTAGAAGGTATAGTTGTGGACCTTAGTTGCTGTTAACTTTTCATAGCTGTAAATCCTTTATTGCTCAAGATCAAGCACTGGCTTTAAAATAAATAGATAACAAATGACCATTTTAATACTGTTCTGGAAAAATAATAGCAGAAAACTCACCCCAAACTGCCAAGAGCTACCCAGGGAAGTAAAATGCTAAGCCTGAACTGGTTATAAGGTAGCGGGGTGCATTTAGGTTCATAAAGCCTTACTCCATTGTAAACAGGAACTGCTAATATATTGCCCTGGGTGTACATATTTTCAGGAGGAAAGAAAGAAAGAAAAGTTTAATTTCTATTTTAACTACCTTTCTCTTCTAACTTTAAGAAACAGATTGAATCAATGATTGATGTTTTTTTTCCTTTTTGATTAATGCTGGTTAATAGTATTTGTCTTGTTACTAAAAGGAAGACTAATATTAGTACTTGTAACTCTTGAAGAAATGTTTTTCTTAGTGAAATAAGTGCTGAAAGTAGAAATATCCAAGAAATTCTTGTGTGTGATCCAACCTTCTATCAATGTATCAAAACAGAGTCCGTATTTCAGTTGTCTATGTATATGCTTAGTAACAACAAACCAAGTAAATTATTCAAGTTGAAAGTTTATCTGATTTTCTTCAGACATTCTCCTACAAATGTGCGTTTTTTTCTGTGATTCAGACATCTGTTCTTCCTTGTATGTAATCTGGCCATTATGATTAAACTATGAAAGTTTTTTTTTTCAGAAACCTTGAAAAAACTTATCTTTAGTCTTCCTTATCCTATGGAAAGATATAAAGCAGTACTGGCTTGAGATTCTTCTCAAATTCTTTCTCTGTGAGAGGGCATTTGCATTCTGTATTTATCGCTGTGGAAGGAGCCATAGCGAATTTTTCTTGGCTGAATGCTTTTATTGCCTGGCTTGACTGTGTTCCCAGGCAGGATCCTGTCAGTCCTTCCTGCTGAGTTGCTTCCATTAGATACTGAAAAATTATCCTCCTCACTGGAGGAGAGTGCATTATGCTAGGCAGAGTTTATTCACTTTTGCATCCTATCCTTGATCCAGTAATTCGGACAACAGGAAATAATTTAAAAAGAGATTGTGAGAAAGGTCAAATTCAGGACATTCTCCACAGCTCAGTAGTTATGAAATTCTCCCATGAGAATTCCATAGAAGTCCTGAGAAGATAATTAGAGGAATTCTGAAAATAGATCTCTTCTTGTATCTACATTATCTGGATAGAGATGTAAATGTAATTTACAATACGTAAGCTGTAGTCTTCTATAATAATAGAAAATTGCTGTTAACCACTTGGCTGAACACCAGGTAATGATTTGCTGTTGTTTTCTTCACAGACCTATGTAGCCAACATTCTTATTGCAGTGAATCCATATTTTGATATACCGAAGTTTTATTCTTCAGATACTATTAAAAAGTACCAGGGTAGATCACTTGGAACACTGCCACCACATGTGTTTGCTATTGGTATGTATTGAGCCTGTATTTGTTTTCTACAAAACAATCATTAAATACTTTGCAGTTGTCTATAAATTGCTACCTGTAGCAGTAAATAATTTGCTTCAACAATATTAGAAAACAAAACCACTGATTCCTAAAATTGTAAATGGTATGCAGTTGGATGAACTTGGCAATTAGCAACCCTGACAACCTTGTTAGGATTATTTTACATCTCCAATATCTTATGTCTAAGGAGTTGAAATATATTTTACAACCATGAAAAGAAAAAAAAAAGTAGAGAAAATAACTTCCCCACTTGTATTTTATAGGTGAAAATTGACTTCACTGTGATTGGCACTGTCTTTCAGTGTTGTGTTTTCCTTTGCTTTTTATTATGTTGTCAGAGCATATGCACTGTTTCTTTGTATATACTTTTGCTACAGACAGAAAGTACATTTAACTGTTGTTATGAGTGGGATAAACATTGTTTCATTCAGGTTTTTTTTTTAGGAAAAAAGCCCAAACTGGACACTACAAATCAACATGTGACTTGTCAAAAGCTGCCTCACCCTGTTGCATTTTGCTTTGTAATGAAAGTATAAATAGCTGGGTAGTAGTTAGTTAGTAGTTAGTACATGTTGCATAACCTACATTTCCTTGTCTCAAGTGTTACTTGCTACAAAGTACAACTGAAAGTTTCCTTTTTAAAAAAAATATGCTAAAGTAAGATTGGTTGCTGTATTATAAATACATTTAATTCAAGGGATTTAGTTCTAGGTGATGGTTTCTGCTTTATTTTGCCCTGGATGTTGTTGAGTAGCTCTTTCTTTTCAAAGACCCTTTGTTGAAGGCTGAGCAGCTATAATCAATAAATTATAATAAATTATACAAATAATGGAATTCCATAAATTATAATAAATTAAAAGGAAACAGATTTAACCATTACTTTTTTTTTTCTAAAAATGTTACATTTTATTTCTTGCATTGTAGCTTAACCTGATGCTTTCCGTTCTCTCAAACATTAATTTTTGTCATGTTTAACATATTGTTCTTTTTCAGCTGACAAAGCATTCCGTGACATGAAAGTGCTCAAGATGAGCCAGTCCATCATAGTGTCTGGAGAATCGGGAGCTGGCAAGACAGAAAACACTAAATTTGTTTTGAGGTTTGTGCTTTCGGACCCAAGTTATTCTGTGAACGTCTTTTGTGATGATGCATTTGTCTGACATACAGAGCAAACTAAAAAGAAGGCTTAAGATATGATTCAATAAGATACAGATACGCTTCTAGGTTCACTTTAATACAAGAAATTAATTGATTAAATTTAAATGCTGACATGACAATAAACAAAAATGGCTCCGTACTCACAGAAAGCTTAACTTGTAGTGACATAATGCAGCTGTTATGATTTATAATGCGGTCATTTTGGTATTGCACATCTGGTGTTGTGGTAGATAAAAAAACAACTAAGTGTTTTAACTATCTTGGAAGAGACTGTTGGTTTTTGCCATAGATGGGCTTTTCTGTTTTTACTGATTCTGTTTCAGTTTTTTTCAGGTTTTTTTCAGTATTTGGGGTTTTTAACCCCTGATTTTGAGATAACTGCAGAGATTCTGGAAAATGTTTTTACCCTACTTTACTGACTAGATTGAATAATGGGATTGATTTATTTATTGAGTTCATGTATGATTGATACTAAGTCAAGTGGATTAAACTATGTGGAGGCCATATTGCTCATATGTGTCAGCCTTGCTTCCTCTTCTGTGATTTTTTTTAAATCTTTTTTACCGTATTTGCATTACACTTCAGCTGCTTTATATCATTCTGGAACACTGTAACTGGAGAGCACTGGTCCATTAAGTCATAGGTGGGCTGATTGTCCAGGGAAGCACAGTACAGGCAGTGTGAATACATGTTCTTTCCTGCCTTGTCCTTATTTCCCTGTTTATATCTTTAATTCCCTTTTCCCTGACATCATGTATTCTCCAGTATTTTATGTACAGTAGTTGTGTTATCTTCTATATCCCATAAAGAATTGTCATGGCCTTCATGAAGAGATGTCTATCCTTCATACTGCTCTTCACTAAAACCCTTTGATAGCTGTAAGAATTACTACAAAGTGCTGGTAATGATTTTACAGGGGACATCCTAACTTTGGTCTTACTAAGTGTGAAAAAAAGACTGCAGGCTTTGTGAGAGTATCTCATGAGGAATGCTCTAAAAGAAGGTTATTAAGCTTCTCAGCAAGTGAAGTTCTGATTACACAGCAGCCAAATGTCATTGCTGTTGCTTCTCCCCACCGGTTGCCTCAATAGAGTCTGTGTACAAAACATTATTGAGTTTTAAAAGGAAGAAGATTTTCCCCTTAGGTGATTAGAAAGCTCTTTTAGTGCTCCTAAAGTTGGGATTTTTAACTCTTTTTAACTCATCCCAGATTTACTTAGACTTTTCCAGAAAGCAAACTGAATATGCAAGAAGAAAAAAACCAAAGCTTTGTGTATTTATTTTAATATTCTTTCTTCAATTGCTAAATTGAATTTTACCTTAATTATGAACCTGCAGTTTCCTATCTCACCATCTCCATGGAGGATTTTTATTAATACTAATAGTTATGAACACAGAATCTGTATGCATGGAAATGGTCTTTAATTTGGGAAATACAGATGAAACCTTATGTGTTTATTAAGATTATTAATAAATACCTATAGTGTAGTAATAGCTTCTTTATATTTGTATAAAAGTATAATTTCTGTATGCATGTCTAAAAGAAATTTCTAACGTGTTGAGGTGCTGAAAAAAACATCTGAAATTGGCAAGAATATTTTTGTTTTAACTAAAAGGAATTTCAAACTGCACTTCCTTTAAAAGATACAGGTATTCGGAAGTTAAAACCAATAAGCATTCCTTTAGTAAATGGTTAGTAGGTATGGTGCACAGCCTTTCTAAACCCTGTTGAATTGAAGTAACCTCACCCATGAAAATATACTGATATTTTTTTTTTATCTTGCTTTACAGATATTTGACAGAATCCTATGGTTCTGGCCAAGATATTGATGATAGAATTGTCGAAGGTATTGACTTTTCTTTCATTGAATTAAAGTTTCAGTGTTTTAATTTTGTCTTCAGATTTGAAGTGTTAATCAACAGTGAATAAATGAAAGCTAGCATGGAAATACTGTCAGGCTTCCAAGGGCGTAAGTCCTGCGTGTTTACTTGGTTCCTAAATTCTGAAAACATGTTTGTATTAGTGATTCACTTTATTCAGTATAGTGTCATACAATCCTTTATTTAGAAAAATCTTTAAGTGTGTGTTTGATTTCAACTTCACACACGTGTGTACTCAATATTGGATTTTAAACTGTGTGAAATCTCCAAGGACATGATTATGTTCTCATTATTATCTGTTAGTAGCAGGAAAGAAAAATTCCTCCTCATCATCAAGTTCTCAAAGTGAGATAAAGCAGGAAAGTTCTTTTAAATTATGGTTTTGGGTCACTTTCCGTGTCAGAAGGCACATAATTGAGATGAACACTTTCACTCTGTCTAACTTTGTTATAGACTCCAAAACAAGGTCAGAAGAGACTGTGTTGATTATCCAGTCAAACATCTTTAATGTTGCATGCACCTCCTAATTGAACAGAAAAGAACTTTTGGAAAAAATGTAAATGCTTCAAAACCAACCAACCCATAGCCAATCTAACAATGCCTCATATGTCAGTTTTTCTCTATGGCATAGAGTAGATTTATTTCACAGTTTTATTACTGTCTGTCTTAGTCTTGAACCAAAAAAATTTACTTTTGCTTTAATATTTTTCTGTTTTCAAATTTGAGCCACTAGATTATTGAAGAGAAATACTGCAGGCTTTAATCTCTTGTTGCTCTAGGTTTGCTTACCTTAGTAAAATCCACTACAAGAACTCAGAAAGTGGCCAAGAACTGAATCATGCCTGATGCAGTATGCCACAAAATCATTTGGTACTTGTAGGTATTCTTGAAGAGTTTGGGTTTTTTAATCTAAACCAGCATCTGATGCATGTATTTTGAAGTTTTTAGGCACAATTTTAATGATCATACTTACAGCATAGGTATTACTAGAGGAACATTTAACCTATTTGAAACACCTCTTGCAATTTATTTTTTTTAATAATATTTTATTTAAAACTGTTAATACTACATAAAATACCTGAATAGTTATGAAAGGTCTCTTAAGAAGTCAGTTTTGAAAGTCACCTTTGCCTTTTCATAAGCTTTAAGTATATAAAAAAAGAAAATCATAAGCTTTAAGTATATAAATATTATATTCATTATAATACTTATATTGATAACCTTTAAGTATATAAAAAAAGAAAATGTAGGCCAAACTAGTGAATGCTGATGTTATGCTACTAAAATCATTATCATCCTTACTTTATGCAACCATTGTAGTTGTTCCTTCATTCTTTATTTTTGTAGGAGCAGATTTGTAGATGTTTGTTGGTGGAGTTTTAAGTCTGAGTTTCTGCTCATGTAATTTTCAGTGGAGGATTTTTTTTTATCTAGAAAAAATCTTGCACATATTTTCAGTTGTTTAGTGTTTGCACTATTCAGTGCATCGGTTTTCTTTGACCTGCAGAGCTAGTAAAATGGATTCTTTCAGAGGCCTTGTATTTCATAGCTACTGAATATCTTTAGATTACTTAAACTATGCGTGATGTTTATATATATATAAATATATATATATGTATATATATGCATTAGATTGTTGCTACTCTTGCTGTATGAGGTTTAAGGTCCTTGAAAAGAGCAGCCAGTAAAAAAGAAAGTCACTCAATCACTTAATTGACCTAATTTGAAAGGGCACTTTAAAGTTGTTTTTGAAATGAACACTGACTTCTAATACATTTTTTTTTATTTGTCTAATCAATTTAACATGTTGCATGCATGACATTTAAGTGGCATTTTTATCTTTGGGTTAAGTGGGTAGTTCAGATTTTATGAATGACTCATTGGAGAGTGTTAAATCGTGTCTTGTCTTGCATAGTTTATATATTGGTTATTTACCTCCTTGCTGTAGAAGAATGTCACTGGATAATTTTCAGTGTTTGTCTATGAATTTCTTACAGTATCTATTCAAATAATTTGTAGTGTCATGCTATATTTAAATACTTGATTGTAATTACGTTCCACCACAGTATATCCAGCACAATTTGCAAAATTATTTTTTCCTGATAGGTAATATTTTTTCCTTTAATTTTCAAGTCATTTTCCCAATAAATTCACTGAATAATTTGTATGTATTTGTTCCATTTTGTGGTACTTCATTAAAAAAATATTAATTTCAACTTTTTTCAACAGCAAATCCTCTGTTAGAAGCCTTTGGAAATGCAAAGACTGTTCGCAACAACAACAGCAGCCGTTTTGGGAAATTTGTTGAAATTCACTTCAATGAGAAGGTACCAGACTTTTTTGTTACAGATAACCAGTGATGATTTTTTTTTTCTTGTCCATAAAATGGAAATCCTAAACTGGTAGTACAGGCTGAACAGGTTTATTAATCTTGAAGGAAATAGCTACTGTCTAGTGTTACAGATTTGATTTGTATTCTGTCAACTAGAGGAGAAAACCAAAGCCACACAGTAGTGTTTCACTTCTAGAGAACAGTGAGTGAAGACAGTAGGAAAATTGCTTCCATCCACAAAAGAATAAAAATAGTTCCTTTCATTGCAAAAAAGCACACCTAAGGGAAAATTAACTTGCTGTTAAGTATTCATTTCTTTAACTCACAAATAAATGTAAGTTGTCTGTTAGGTATGAACAGATATAAACATATTTTAAAGCTTTAATACTTTGAATGAATTATTGATGTTTTTATGAATTTCTGTGTAATTTTGTGACCTGACATTAATATTATATGTGTTCCTTTCTGCAGAGTTTAAGCTTATCATCTGCTCTTCAGCTTGTGCTCTTTTCATTCCTTGGTTTTCATCCCTTGGTTTTACAACTAAACTTCAGAACTTTGCTTAATAGTTTAGACAGTAAATATCTAAATTCCTTTAAGGGACTTTGTATGTTGGTCCAGTTCACATTAATAAACTTATAGAAAGCACCTAAATTTCTACTTCATAATCTGTCAATTTATTTATCAACACTTATGTGATGTCAGATTAATTTCTTCAGATGAAGCAAATAGCACTCTGAATATCTTCAGAAATTGCTTAAAATACTGTTCCATGTTTCCAGTGCAAGATCAGCCTGTTTATTTGAGACCCCTATTTTACAAGACTTCATACCTCCAGTTTTTGGTGACCTTATTTAGATCACCTTATTAGAAACTGGGGTCTCCTGATTGAGTCAATGACTGCATAACCATAGTCAAATACGTCAGTCAGTAAGTCCTTGTTGACAGCTCAGGAATTTCCTGGCTGTCAAGATTTGTCTAGGCACAGGGAATTTTTATCATAGGCTAGATTAGAAATGCCTCATGAAATCTGTGCCAGACTTCCATCTCCGAAAAGAAGTGCAAGGGTTTGAACTAAATTGTTCACTCCTAACTAGTCTGCCTAACATATTGTCCAAATATGTATTCTTTCATTTTAACCCTTCTCCTTTGCAAGAGTCTCAGTGAAATGCAACTAGAAAAGGTTGTAATAGCATGATAATGGTACTTACTGCTGCCCAAGTGTAAGGGTGGCTGTAGCAGTGGTCTTTGCAGGAACTAATGGAATTCTGCCAAGGTTATCTGCTTGTTGAGGTGAAGCAGACCATTTTTCAATAGGAGTATATGTAATACACAAGCCTGGGGGAGAAGTTAGGGTAAAGGCAATAGTTTATTTTTGAAGCTTAATATATATTAGGTATGGATATGTTTTAATGATCTTCGGAGCAGTGTCTGTTGAGTGAGCCACGATCAGACAAATGTAAATTGAAAAGTTGAATCTCAAATATATATTTTAAAAATATTCAGATAATCAGAAAGCTCTTTCTTTCTTCTAGAACTCGGTGGTTGGTGGATTTGTATCACATTACCTTCTGGAGAAATCTAGGATCTGTGTGCAAGGCAAAGAAGAGAGGAATTATCATATCTTTTACAGGCTTTGTGCTGGTGCTCCAGAAGACATTAGAGAAAAACTATATCTAAGCTCTCCTGACAACTTTAGGGTGAGTATCAGAGTGTTTGCAAAGCTTCTCATACTGCTATAACATGGATTTTTTTCATGTAGAAATCACTGTTTATTATTGTTGTCAGACTTCTTACTGTTACAAAAATTGGAATATTTTTTGTTAAATCTATTTGGTCCTGAAATAAAGCCGCCTGCCATTTATCCTTACTGGAAGATTTCCTTTACTTTTTATCCATGTCTTAAGATTGAGAAATCCTATATATAATATTTATGACATTTTTTATTATTAATTGTATTAATAGATCATCTTTAATGATATATAAAGTTATGGTTAGGTTTTACTTAGTTTTGGATTTTTTTTTTTGCTTTTGACAATCACATTTGAACTGTAACTACATGCAAATGTCACCATGTGCTTTGTTGACTTGCATTTAAAAGAAAAATACTGTAAAATCAAATCTTACTGGTAAATATTGGTCAGTCGTTTGCTTGTGTTCTGTCACTTGCCTCCATCAAGCACTGTTTCTTGGCTTATGCTTGGCTTGGAATCTCGGGGAAAAACAACTTGTGTATTTCTAAAATACACAGACCAAATCCCTGCTGTGGGTTTGGAACAGTTCTGTAATACAACATTGGAGAGTATGTGGGAATTACAAGGATATAAATTAATTGTCTGTAATCCTTTTAGACTTCCTTGATGTGAAGAGCACTGCTAAAAAACATATCTGTGTTGATGATTTCTTTACTGGTGTATTTTCATACTTGGTTTTCGAAAGAAAACTTGACTATGCTTATCTGTTACTTTCCCCAAAATCTTTCATATGCAGTTTCATCAGACTTCAGTAGAGGGATATAAGTCTTAAAGATACAAAGCTCCTACTATTTTTGTGTAAAGCAGTGGTTGCGTGGGTGAGAGCTAAGTGCAGTCACTGTGAGGAAGGCTGGGTGTATACTGGTCACTGGACAGGTTGCTGCTGCCTTTTGCCTTGGCCAAATCAGTCTCTGGTCACTGATAAGCCAGGAAGTGGGCACAGTGCTGCAGTTCCATGTTGTGCATGTTGTACGCTTGTACTGTGGTATCTAGATGATCTTGCTCTGTAAAAGCAGTGGCAGTGTTGTAGGACAAGTTTCCTTCCTTCTTCAAAGGTGTTCCTAGGGGCCTTTATAGACCTATATTATTTCCTTAAATATTTAGTTTGTGCCTTCTTACAGGTCATCTACTTGTACTCAGTTCTGTGATGGAAACGTAATACTTGCTAAAAAAGAACTGCTTCTGTCCTCTAGAAGGAAAGCTTTTCTTTTGAAACATTCAACAAATGCAATACTTAAACCAACACTATTTATTTTTTATACAGCATGGCGCTTGTTTTCAAGACTTTCTTCTTTACTGTGCAGTTATTCTATGCATTATTCCCTTGTATATTTTCAAACTAAAGTCTTGAACAACTCTTCAAATCTATATTTTTGTTATGCAGCTACTTTCTCAAATCTTATTTCTTGAAGTTAATAGATTTTTAATTTTGGAACTGAATACACTATGAGCTCACTCTTGGGGATTTTTTTTTTAATCAAAAGCTCTGCTAGAGAAAGCACACAAGGTTGTAGATGTCAAGGTCAGAATTATAACCTACTTAAAATTAGACTGCTGCAATATGGTACTGAGCAGCCTGAGTGCCTTTACAGAAGGCACGCACTTTCTTGTTTCATTTACAGTTTATAGTCACACCAGCCTTATTACACTCTTTTTTTTCCCCTTTCTGCTAAGTTTGCAGGAGGTACTTTCATTTCCATTAAGAGTATTTATTGCTTTACCTTAAGTTAGTATTTGAATCCTTAGTTCCTTGCTGCATGTGAATGATTCACTCTGCATGCTAAATTAAAAAACAATTATTTTCAATTAAAAACCAAAAAGCCTTAGGATCACTTTCAGCTTTGCAAGTGTGTAAAGAAATATAAATATTCTTTAAGTTTATTAGTCATGTTGCACTAAAATTTCATGAAGGATCATTTTATAGGCGATTTTAAGGAAGAAAAATAAAGGTTAATTTTCTTCCTAAATTCATGATACTTTTGTCAAGACTGTTTTTTCAATGTTCTTCATTCTCATTGGCTGCTCTAGGTTTTACTGCTCTGAATCGTCACGCTTGTGTCACTTTCTTACCACATTTTTTGTTGATTACATGTCTGGTTCAAATTTCATGGAAATACCATCTTTCAATCTTTTAATAAGAGGTGGTGATACTATACTAGGCAAGATTTGATGACTGATCACTGTTTTGATACTAATGTTTTTTTTTTACAAGAAAAATGTTCAGAAACATTTCAGAAAATGGTCTTTTTTGTTTAGAAAACCCATACCTGAAGATGCAGTTTTTCATTGGCTCCATTGTGCCAATTGTGCCTTTTAGCTTATCAAGTTGAAATCCAAATTAGGGTCAGCTTGAGTTCTGAGATTCCGTTAAGTTTTGCACAATACCTGGTTTTTCTTAACTACACCTGCTTGAAAACCAGACCATCTCAAAGCTAACCTAATTGCCATTTTTCACAGAAGTGAAACAATATTAAAAGGTGAAGGATAACTTACTCTTTTTTCATTCCCAATAGGCTTGCTTTCCTTTGGCTTAAGTGATCTGTTACAAACTCCTCCCCATACATTAGGCCACCTGGGCTTAGTCCTGCAGTTGCTCTGGGTGTGTGAACCAAGACTAGTGCACTGGCTCCACCACCTGCACTACTTGACCATTAGTCTGGATTTCAGGAGCACTGATGGGGGTTACCTCTCTGTTAGTTCATCCTTCCCCTGCAGTTCCCCTGGAGAAGTGTGAATTTAACTTTGCAAAGTATTATGAAAAGTTGCAGATTTCTATGTAGCCCTCCTCCAAGCACACCCTCATGAAAGTGTGCAGTCCTGGTTGCTTGTGTTTTAGGTTCTTCTCCAGAAGTTTTCAGAAATTCAAAGTGATCAGGTAACCCTCTGCTGAACCTTGTAGGTCTAGGTGCCTTGTGAGTGTTATATGTCAGAGTTTTGCAGGGCGAGAAGGTATTTAAATGTTATACTACATAAATTCAAGCTATGTATTTGTGAGCTTTAAAAATGTAGTTTCTCCTAGCTTTAATGTGTAAATTTACTTGAGTTTTTTTAGCTTTCAAATGAAAGCCATTATCTTGTGACTAAATGTCTTCTACATGGGTGGTTGTTGAATACCATGAATGTTCACATTCTCAGCCTGTCAGATAAGTTTCCATACTCTCTTCTTCAAAAGTTTGACCTTTTTCACTTCCCATCTGCAGTTTGTGGAATTGTGTTACTAATGCTATAATACAGGGATGTATTGTGTTTAAAATATGCTGTGCTTTGCATTTTCGTTGGCTGATAAAGTAAACTCCCCAGTACTTTGTTAAACACCAAGATAACTTTGAAGGGTGTTTCTTGTCATTTAGATTTAATATTGAATTTGTCACCTTGTTTCTTTCTGCTGTTAAAAATGCTCTGAAAAAGAATTTATTTGGAATAAAGTGGAGAATTATCTGTATTCATCTTTTTTTTTGTGGGCTAGAGCAAAGAATCAGTTCACTTCCATTAGCCAAAGGGCTTTGTCCAAGCTTTGGGACAGAGCTCTTTCAGCTGAAGAAATCGGAAAGAAAAAGCTGGCAGTCCCATTTTGTTGGAAATGTCAGTCATTTTCTGAATGCCTCATCTATTCCCTTTACTCTAAAAAATGAGATGGATATCAGAAGCCACATTCCGAATTAGAATTCTGCTTATACCGTGTTATGAGCTTTTAATACTCTTCTAGGTTTTTAACGCAGTTTCTTTTACTACCTATAGAAATATTTCACTGGTGAGGAAAAAGTGGGTAAAGTTTGATATCACATATAGCCCAGAAAATTTAGTGGCCTTGTTCCTAATTTTACTGTGTTTTCCAATGATAGGACAAGGGACAATGGGTATAAGCTAGAACATAAAAGATTCCAAAGAAATACAAGGAAGAGTCTCTTCACTGTGAGAGTGACACAGCCCTGGAATGAGCTGTCCAGATGGGTTGTGGAGTTTCCTTCACTGGGGACATTCAAAACCCACCTGGACGAGTTCCTGTGTGACCTACTGTGTGACTGGGGATTGACCTGCTGGAGAGCAGCTCTGTAGAGAGAGACCTGGGAGTCCTGATTGATAATAAGCTAAACATGACCCAGCAATTTGCCCTCCTGGCCAAGAAGGCCAATGGCATCCTGGGATGCATCAAGAAGAGTGTGGGCAGCAGGTCAAGGGAGGTTCTTCTCCCGCCCTCCTCTACCCTGGTGAGGCCTCATCTGGAGTCCTGTGTCCAGCTGTGGGCTCCCCAGCTCAAGAGTGAACTTATGGCGAGAGTCCAGTGCAGGGCCACCAAGATGATCAGGGGACTGGAATATCTTTCATTCGAGGAAAGGCTGTGGGAACTGGGGCTGTTTAGTCTGGAGAAAAGGAGTCCGATGGGAGATCTTATAAACATTTACAAATATCTAAATGGTGGATGTCAGGAGGTTAGGGCATCACTTTTTTCTACCAACATGGTATCTACCAACAGGACAAGGGGTAATGGGATGAAGCTGGAACACAGAAAGTTCCATTTAAGAAAAAACTATTTCACCATGACGGTGATGGAGCTCTGGCACAGGCTGTCCAGAGGGGTTGTGAAGTCTCCTTCCTTGGAGCTCTTCAAGACCATGATCTCTAAAGGTCCCTTCCAACAGCTACCATTCTATGATTCTACTCTAGGAGGTCTGCTCTGGCAGGGAGGTTGGACTAGATGATCTTTTGGGGTCCCTTCCAACCCTTGAGAATCTGTCATTCTGTAATCACAGAATCCATTAATAGGTTTAGTAGAGTCAACTATTAAGAAAAGATTGTGGGACTTAACAAAACGAATATCCTACTGTGCCAAAAAGTATTTCAGTTGTGAAATTTGAGAAGCTTTCAGTAGACATTTGTTACTCCAGCATTTCTGTGATTTTTGTGGATGTAAATTAAATGCATTTTCAAGGAATGGATTCTGAATACCTGCCACACTGTTGGTATCATATCAAGTCATGCAGAGCAAACCCTAAAGAAAAGTGTGTTTTCCTTCTGTCTTTAAGCATGCATTTCCACTTTTTGATTGTTACAGTATTTAAATCGAGGATGTACCAGATACTTTGCTAACAAAGAAACAGACAAGCAGATTTTGCAAAATCGCAAGAGTCCTGAGGTATGTTTGTATCTTCAATTAGTTAATATTAATAACTAGTACAGATAGACTCGAAAACTATTATTACAGTTTTCCATTGTGGAATGAAATGTTCATTTTACACATATCTTAAAAGAGCACTGTCAAAGCTGGTATATTCAGAACTCTGGTTTTGCAGTTCAGTCCTAGAAATACATTTTAACATGCATTTGAAAATCCCAAGTGGAACAGTATATAAAATTGTTTCTTTTTTCTTATATAACACTTAAACACTTTATGATGCAGCTTGGCTTCTGTGGGAAACAACAATCCTGGATTTTTTTGTCATTTTCTTTAAAGATATTTCTGCTGTTAGGAATAGGCCAGAAACAGTAGGGTTTTTTTTTTCCCCAGAACCATTTTCACTGTCTAGAGTTTTGAAGCAATGTTCTAAAATGTTTTATAAAATGTTAGTGCAACTTCATTTCCAGAACAAGTATATCCCTCTCTCCAGCACACAGCATTCTTTATTGATTTTTTTGTTACTATGAGCTGTTACAGCAGAACAAGGCATTTCCTGGGAGAAAGTGTGAAACTTCAAAACATTTCTTCCCTCTTGCTCCATCTGCATTTACCTTTTATTTAAAAAAAAAAAACAAAAAACCCCCAGGAATTACCTGAATTTGTAGCATTTAAGCCTTGGAGCTTCTTGCATGAAGGCACTAAAGAATTTTGATCCAATATAACAGTGTATGTGAACTGGGAGTAGATTAAACATTAAACTTCTACTCTGCTTCCTAATACAATTTTCTTCTAGTTGTACCTGAAGTATGACTTTTTCATTGTGTAGCTGGAAGATATTTCAAATCTGAATCAGATCCACCTTGGCATTCAGGAGGAGGCAAGCTGCATCTATGTGTGCATGACCATGCTTAATCTCTTACGTTTGAGAATCTGGGTTTGAGCTAGAGTGTAGCTCATGCCTAGCTATGAGAGGCACTATAGATACTTCTTTTGCTCAGATTAACATTGTAAAGTGTGCTCCTGGATTTCTAATGATGTTGGCAGCACTGAGCACATAATGCCAGTTTCTTTTGCTTGAATACAGATTACTTTCTAAATTCAGGAATGGTGGAGAGTGAGATACAGAAATGCTGATTTCTCTGAGGCATAAAGCTAGTAGATACTTAATTCTTGTCAGGCATACAGGCTAAGAGATGGTTGGGGGAGATTTTGCCTCAGTTTACTTACTGTACCTTAAATTAAGATTTGTAGTGAAGTTGGGAATTTATGTAGTCATAAAGTACCGACATTTACTTATTCATTACTGGAAGATGAACCTATGCAATCTTCTGTTATTGATATGATTTACAGACATCTGTTCTGTCATAAAATGTGTACTCTAAAGGACTTAATTTGCAGTGTTTGTCTAAACTGAACCGTACTGAAATAATAATTCTGAAAATATGTATTAGACAAAAAACAGTGGAACATATGATGCCATGATACCTGTATGTTGCAGCCACATCAATTTAAAGGTGCAATGAATGATCAAATTTCAGTGATATTAGAACTTAGTCTAGCGACTTACACAGGAAACATATTGCATTGTTCAGGTTTTAAAGTCAGAAATTTAATATTTGCTTTATTGTTTTATGAAAAATATTAAGATTTTAAATTTTTAATAAAAGTAGCTGTAATAGTCAATTAATACTTAAATTATTTTTGTGTTTTCCTTATCAGGAAGATGAGGTGATCCATTTTACATAATTAAGATGTAGCTTAAATTTATTGATGTGTCTAAATGTTGTGTGAAGTGAATTTTTCAAATGCATGTGGTGTTTTGTTTTGATAAAAATAATGTGGGCTGATTTGACGTTAACAAGGCTTCTATTTAAAGTCAACTTTTAATTTTAGATGGAAACATTTTAAAGTAATTGTAAAACCTTAGATCAGTCTGTGCATGTTCAGTTAGTCTCTCAATTGCATGCAGATGTGTTACTATTTACCATTTACAACTGTTAAGAATGAAAAGAATTTTTTATGTATTAGGAAAACTAGCCCAATCTTAAATTGATATTCCTCAACCTAGCTGGTATTCTTTTAACTCATACAACACTGCAAAAAACTTCATTGTTGCATAATCACCAGCAAAAGTTAACAAGTATATTTCTCTAAATAAGTATGTTTGGGAGGGGTAAGTCTTTCAATTCTGATTTGTCCTGTCAAGCTTTCTGTCGCCTTATTATAAGGATCTCAGTCTTCTTTTAGCTCCTAGGGGCTAGAAGCACTCCTCAACAAAAGTGCTTAGATGGCTTCCTTCCTTTCCACTACTCACTATCCTGTTTTCCCCTGTCCTTAGCTGTCATGCTCTCCAGCCTCTGCTTTTTGCAAATAGTTGGAAGTTTGCTTTGAAGTTGAAGTTTGAAGATCATGCTTTTGAAGTATCAGTAAATAAAACCAAATTAGGTTTCTTGCTGCATTGTATGAAGAGCTCTAGTCTCTTTCTACTTGGTTTGGGTTCTGCATGCTTTTTGTTATGGTTTAGTCTTGTCTGGTTATAATTGCTGACATTTACTTAATTCACTCATTGTATTTTTGGTTTGTCTTGTTTTATAGTATCTCAAAGCAGGTTCATTGAAGGATCCACTCTTAGATGATCTTGGAGATTTCAACAGAATGTGCACAGCAATGAAAAAGATTGGACTAGATGATGCAGAAAAACTTGATCTTTTTAGAGTAGTGGCTGGTGTCCTTCACCTTGGGAATATTGATTTTGAGGAAGCTGGGAGCACTTCAGGTTAGATGAAACAAATTGTTTTCTGTAAAAAATACTGAAAATGTCTCTTCATTACAGATCTTTTCCATGGGAATTATTGCTTTAGAAAATGGCCTTGTATTCAAGGGTAATTCAGTCTTAATTCACACCATTTTGCAGTCAAATTTACCTGTTTGTTTTGAAGTTGCACTTCTTTACGTGATCTGAAAGTAAACAGGCTCTCACTGGAATTGTTCAAGATATTTTTCAGTGCAGAGCTTGATACGAAGGAAAGAAACAATTTTTAGAAGTCCAGCTGCTTGCTGATGTCAGTAAAACATCTTGAAATTACCAACTCCATCTGTAGGGAAAGGCATTGTGTTCTTTGACTTCCAAAATTGCCATCATGTCAGTTTTTTGAGAGGTGAGGAAAAACTATTCCATGTACCTAAGTTTTTGCTTTGTAATTTTAAGAAGCCACTCACAAGATGAGTGGGTATGAGCGTAGATGGGACTTGGTAGCAGAATGTGCAGGAAGGCTGAAGAAGGGCAATGAGTATTTTGGGAATGGTCATTTCCTACCTTACTACTGAAGTCAGCCTCTCTTGAGTTGAGAACTGCTGCCCTTATAATCCAAAAGGACTGAAGAAGCGCCCAGTCTGTATGTACGAAAAATATAACTATAGTAGCAAAGATATGTGTGTAGATCTTTGTCTCCAGTTGCAGGATAGTCAAGGTACAGTGAAATTGCTTCCTCTTAGTCTTACATCAAGTATGTATAGCTGTTGCTGAACTTGGTGAAGCTGTTAGAAAGTATATACTAAAGAACATTTAAAAGATGTTTTAAATGATGAACTAGAATAATTGAGTACTAACCTTATAGATGTCACTAACTCATGACCCAAGCACAGAATCACCACAGACCTATAGAAACTTCCCTTCCCTTCCCTTCCCTTCCCTTCCCTTCCCTTCCCTTCCCTTCCCCTCTCATGAACTTCCCTTCCCTTCCCCTCTCATGAACTTCCCTTCCCTTCCCTTCCCCTCTCATGAACTTCCCCAGTTTATGATCTTGCCATCCTCGTGAAGATAACTGACATGAGCATGATGAATGAACCTGGGAAGATGTGGGGGTAGGGAAGGGTAGTGGCTTCACGGGGCTTGGCTGACAGGGAGCTTCCCTGTTTAGGCCTTCTGCGAGCTGCGACATTGGGATTGACAGGGTAGGACAGAGTGAAAAAGGTGCAAATGTGAGTGGAGGGGCAATTTCAGAAGGCAATCAGACAAGGAGAGCAGACAGTGAGGAAAGCCAGGGTTTAGGGAAGGGAACAAGGACACAAGAATTATTTGCTCTGAAGGTTGAAATTCAAATCCCCTTTTTTTTTGTCCTGAAATAAATTATTGAAATTCTAAAATGTTCATTTCAAATACAAGCCTTACTCTGCACTTGTATGTGTACACACATGAGTATGCTCCATTTGAACTGCTCTAGGCAGTGTTACCAGAGTCTCTAGAAAGTTCTGTTGCTGCTTCAGAAACCTGGGAAACACCAAACAGAAGCTGTTTACTACAGATCAAATGTTCCTTAGTCCTTTTGGTCTCTTACTTGTGGAAATAAATTTTACAGAGAACAATGGGAAATAAATACTGTTATCCTGCCAGATGTCATTGTTAGATTTTGCTGAAGTGTTTGAGCACTTCAGGTAGAGATTTATGAACCTGTAGAGATTTATGAACCTGTAGTGGCTGGATGAGCTCTGGCGCCAAGGCCGTGGCACAGAACAGAAGGAAGCAACACCCCTCTGCTGTTTACCTGAGAAAATGTGCATACCCTTATCTGAAAATATAAGTGCCAGGGGTCAGTTGTGCCAGGCACTTGTGCTGCACAGCAACGAGGTCTGAGGGAGTACAGGAACATCTACATCCAAAAGTTTAGATCATCACTACAGTTAGTTTCTGGGGATTAGCACTTCTGCATTTGGGGATGGTTCTTTCACTTCCAGGCAGGTTAGCTTTTGAACAGTGTGTGTTTAGAACGACATTGTAGAAATACAGACTTTTATGCATAGTTTTGGAGAAGGTGTTTTGCAGGGTTTGTTTTTTGGTGTTGTTTGTTCCTGGTGTTTTTTTTTTTTTTGTTGTTAGTTTTGGGTTTTTTTGGGGAGATTTTTCATCTTTCTCTTCACACTTAATACACGAAGCAATTTCCAGAGGCAAACTTTTAATTCCTTTAGAAATGGATGTTACTTTCAGTCGTGATGGCAAGGGTCGATGTGGTTTTTTTTTTTTCCTAGAACATCCCCTAAACCTGCCGAAGCGGCAGCAGCGCGGGGGCTGGGGGGCGCAGGGTGCGGTGCGGTGCGTGACGGTGCGTGTGGCTCTCCCGCAGGCGGCTGCACGCTGAAGGCGCGGAGCCAGCCGGCGCTGGAGTGCTGCGCGGCGCTGCTGGGGCTGGACCAGGAGGACCTGCGCGGCAGCCTCACCACGCGTGTCATGCTCACCACGGCAGGGGGCGCCAAAGGAACGGTCATCAAGTGAGTGCGGCGCGGCGGCGGCAGCCCGGGGCGGGGCGGGGCGAGGCGGGAGGAACGGCCCCGGGGGCTGCGGTGAGCTGCCAGCTGCGAGGCTGAGGCGAGCCGTTGCGCAGCCTCCGTTCCCACGCTCAAAGCCTTTGGGGTCTGCCTCTTGGCACTGTCTGCTTACCCACGGGGAAGAATGGTCTCAGGCTTTCGCTTGACCATTTGCAAGTATGAGCATGGTTGGAGTTACTTGAAGTGCAGCTGTTTAAAAAACACCTACTGCGTGGATTACAAAATAAAAGTACAGAAGCACAGTACTACAACAACAGAAGCGTACAGAAGACAAGCAGGCTTGCATTGTTAGTCCCTCCAAAACTGAAACATTATCCTCTGCTTTCCCATCCTGTTGAGATGACAGATTTTTAGCAAGGCTTTTTTTTTTTTTTTTTTTCTTTTACTAAAAAACCCCAAAACTGAGTTGCTCCAAATGCACGTTTTTAGCAGCCCAGGCTTGCTTGCTTTGTTGTTAGGTTATTGGAGATACTTTTGTTTTTATTTGGAGGAGTGATAGTTGTACAATGCCTGACTAAAATGGGCTTTTTTTTTTTTCAGAACAGCTTTGAATTAAGTCACTGTCCTGTCATATAAAATTTCTCACATGTCAGTGAGTACACTGTGTGGCCAAACAGAGTGTAACAGTCAGCCAGTTAAATCCATAACCTGCATAGAAAATTAAATATGCTAATAGCTTTAAAAAATACACCATATCAAGGAATGTTAATGCTGTGCTTGAATTATTTAAGGGAATACTGGATGTATCTTGTCAGGGGAGCTGCACCCTGCTCCCAGGATTGCTACCCCCGTGATATTAGGTCTGCGGTGCTCTATTTAGAGGATAGTATATCTATCCTTCTCAATGCTTGAGTGATCAATGTCCCTATGTTGGTCATGTATAGTTCTTTGGAAATTGAGTTCTGGATTTAAAAACACCACTGCAAATGGTAATCCAAAAAGTGCACTGCTTAACATTTCGTCTTAATTGTGAAGTCAATATTGTTTTGTAGAATGGGAGAAATTTAAGAGAAAGTGCCTTGGATTTTGTGTTTGTTTTGTTTTGTTGTGGGTTTTTTTTTTTCAGTAGCCATTAAGAAGGCATCACTATGGAAGTAAGTAGTGACCTTAAAAAAACAGTGATTATTCTATTCTTTTCAGCAAGAAGTTATTATTACGGTAACTCCCTAGGCACACAAGTAGGATAGTGATTTCTTTCTGTATGCACAAGGAGAAGGAATAATTGCAAAGATCATGTTTAAACATGGGACTGATGATAACATTTCAATACCATGGAAGCTATGACTCTGGTGAAACTGAATTTTATGAAAATGATCTCACTACAGTTGCCTTGTGTTTACGACAAACCTCTAGCTCCCACCACGAATTTTCTCTTGTTGAGATTGATCTTTCTAGCACACAAGCTGTCAGGGATGCATGTGACTGAATTGTGTATTTTCACATTTGATTTTCTGTCTTGTGTATTTTCTGGAGTTAGAGAAAACGTGTCAAAAGCTGAACTCGGGCTAAATAGCTCTGAGCACATTAAAAGTAATTTTCTATGTTTAGCTGAATGCATCAATCTTTTAATTAGGAAGCTAATTAACATCCACTTTGCTTACTGGAAGAACGCATTGGTGCTTCTTATTGACTTATGGAAACGATCAGATTGTTTTAGAATCAGAATCAGACACACAATTTTGTGCTCATTACACCAGGAATTTAATATGTGGGAGCCATAATGAACTATTTGTATTAATGTGGTTTATATAAGTTCCTAGCGTATTTTGGCATTTATTACTGCTTTTTATATTTTTGTCTTACAGCATAAAGTATTTGTTAACATTTCATAAACTTGTGAACTGAAACAAAGTAACAGCACAGTGATTTAACCTTGGTATGTCACTGTAGCCAGTCAAGGTGGCAGGCATTAAATAATGCATGCTAAGGTTGTGTCAGACTTATGAGGTGAAAAGTTGATCTTTGAGCATTTGAGAGCATTGACATTTTTAGCCATCAAAGGATCTAATGGATTTGAGTAATGAAGGTTTCCAGTGGTCAAGAGCTCATTCTATGCAATAGAAGTAATCTTAATTTCTACCTAATTCTAACCAATGATGATAAATGAAAAGAGAATAGGTGTAGTAGAAATATTACTCAGTGCACACTTCCCGATCTCCAGGGTGAAACTGATCTTCCCGAGCATAGTAAACCATCAGTGCAGCTTTTTCTGTATGAACGTCACAGTTTTGGGGGAGGGGGTTTCAGGGGAGTGCAGAAGCTCTTCTGAATTAACTCATGTTCAGGAGTCTTAGATTTGACATGGGTATAGGCTCTTGTTCCACTGATACATTATTACCAAACTGACCTTTGAGGGATATTTCTAGATAGAGCAAACATGTAGGCTTCTTGATAGTCTATTTACTTCTGTGCTTTGAAAGAAGGGATGTTTAAGAGTCAGAGCTTCATAGTGCCTACTATGGAAAAAGTCATAATGCAGTCACAAATGGTAAGTAGCAGTTGAGGAGGGATTATTCAGCCTTCAGTACAAGCTCAAGATCTAGATCTCTTCATAATATTTTCAATAGTGCATTTCTGGAAAGTCATTTTAAATTCCTCCTCTCCCCCCAGGTCATGAGAGATTGTCTCTTATGATCATCTTGCTGCCTTACCAGCTGATATGGAAAGTCACAAATAATTTTTCTCTGTATAACAGTTTCTGTATGTAGGAATACATGGGTCTTGCAGGACAAAGTGACTCCAGTGGCAAATGTTTTACTCTTTGCTCTCTTCTAGAGAATGTTCAAATTGACAGCAAAATCTTTGCTATATTAATCCGGGAGAACCATTTTCCAGTATTACAAATAAAATTGGAGTAGAAAGTTATATATTATAAAGTACAGATGGTACTCATATTAACACATAAGAATTAACAAGTTTTTTAAAGATGGTAGTATTTTTTACTTAAATCAGCTTGTGATCCGCTATAACTGCTGATTTTTTTCTCTCTCTTCTCACTGCTTACCTGATTATTCTCCATCTTGCCTTTTTATTTTTTTAATTTTCCCAAGTATATCACCACACAGTTTCCTTTACCAAATTCTGTTTTGTGGGTTTTTAGATAATATCTTCAATTTGTGAAAATAATTCTGGATGCTAATCTCATCGACGAGATATTTTCTGTGTTCTTAGCTCAGAATGATCAGACTGTTTTTTGAAAATACCCTTAATTTTCTCATTCCTGTTTAGCAAAAGTGTTAACTATAAGCAGAAGAGGTTAGAACAGATTGCATCCATGTTGGATTCGGGGAGTAACTCAATGGAAATGCCCTCAGTGAATTATCGAGTCTGAGAATAGATTAGTTTTGGCTGTTGTACATGAAACAAAGGTGAAGTGTGTCTATATAGTTTCCTTTTGAAAATGATGGGACATGTCAGCACTAAAGCAAAGGTGTATCATAATATACTGCTTCCCTTTCACTACATCTCCAGTGACCTTGTTGAGGAAGGTTTCTTAAGGACAAATACATTTTTTGTTACAGCTTCAAATTCACTTTGGATTAAGTCTACTGGGCATATTTGTCCTGATAAGCCTGGAGTGTTGTTAGCAGTGCAGTCTTTCAAAGGGCTGCAAACACAAGGAGCTATCTATGGTTTTGTGCCAGCAGATCTTATTTTTCCCCCATGCTTTATTTTATGGATGGCTAAAACAAATTCAGAGGACTTCTTCCATCATCTGAAAGGATTAATTAAGCCTCTTTCTCTAGCCTTTTCTAAACTTGTGCAGCTAAAAGCAAACATATGCTAATATCTTGTTGTGTGACTTACTGCATGAATGAGGAGAATAGATTGGTATTTTTTTAAATAGCTAACAAATTTTTCTTTGGTAGCATAGTTTAGAAACTATTTGATTGTTACATATATGAGACTTTTGACAAGTACATTGTTTTATTTTGTTCCAGCAACCTAAAGAGCTACTCATTTCTCTCTCTTTCTGAGGGACTTTTTGTGTGCAAGTAGATCATGTGAGTCCTAATAGGTCACAGTGAATAAATAGCTCAGCTGAAATCACTGTGCTCAGAGTATAACAAAGGCTTTGTTCTGCTGGGCACAGTGGAGCCAACAGGGAACAGTAAGAGGGTGATGCTAGATGCTATCTCTGAGTTGTATTAAATACTGATGTGCACTGGACTGCCAGGGTGACTTGACAGCTGTACTATGTTTATCTGTCCTTGTTGATCTCCTCAAAATAATGATCACCTTGTTGGCTGATGTTTTTGCCATCCATGTAAAGTGTGTTTGCAGAGAGAAACAACGTGATAGTGCTCAAAATCCTGTACACCTCTTAGACTGTAAATACACTGTACTGCTCTCTTACTCAGTTTTTCTGTTTCCAAGACTTTCAAGGAGGACTCTGTCATCATGAAATAAATTGTTTTACAGTCTGGAAAATCTAACTTATGTAATTCCAGGTCCTTCAGTTTCTTTTGGAGTATGTCTCATACCAAAACACTTCTTTTTTTTTCCTTTTAAGTTTTTGGTGGTGGTGGTATTGAAGCTTCTGTTGGAAAAACATTGTGGTTTGTTTTTTTTTTTTTTAAATAATTTTTCAGCTCTTCTGAAATTAGAGATGTGCTGCTTATATTATTTAATTACTTAGGCCTTTCACTAGGTAGGGTTATTTCACCAGATCAATTTATTTGTGAAGCAGTAACTGTATTGGATGACAGCAGCTGATAGATATCACTTCACCTTCTCTCTCTCCCTTAATTTTTATCAACCATGGGCAAATTATATGTATTTTAATTGCATTTTATTTGTTCTGGAAAATGTTTGGGAACAGCATGGAAGAATTGTCCACAGGATAAATCCAACCTGTGACAGCACTTTCCCCTAGACCTTAGACTCTCTGAATCACTGGAAACCTTGCTAAACAAATTAGTATGAAAACCAAGCAAGGAGGTTCGTTGCAGCCATACCAAAGAGCTTAGAAATTGGAAAAAAATATTCCCTGTTCCTTACAAGTAGCTGATGGATGGGCAGAGGTAGGAAAATGTATCTTCCCATATATCTTGCAGACAGGAAATGGGAGGAGGAATGAGATTCTTTTGTCAGTGTGCAGACCAAAGGAAAGGAGGAGCTGAGGGAAAGCAAGTTTGTGAGAAGGAAGTTACTCATTCTGAATGTCAGCACTGTAATAAAGCTCTACTGGCTCTGTGCAATTTGAGCATTGTTTTGTGGTTCTGTGCTTTCAGCTGTGCAAAATGCATTGCAGGGTTACATTTTCTTTCCATGGGTTTCTGCTGCATACTATGAAATTTAAAATCACAATAGGGTGTTGTACAGTCTCTGGAATTTCACTTAATAATGGCAGTCTGGGTTTTTTTTTGAAGAAAAGGACAATTTTATAAATAATTGCTCTAGAAGTATGACTGTTTGTCATGGCATTTAAAAGAAATAAATGGAAAGCATGTATGATTTTAGTGTATTGTATTATGTAATAGCCCTGCAGCTGACATGGGAATTAGTATTCTGATCTCTTAAACGTATCAGAATGGAATGTAAAGGTACCTTCCTTCTATTTATAAGATAAGATTTCTGTCACTACTCGTTACTATAAGATAAGTCAGGAGATACTTAGTGGAAGACAAGATTGTGTGTTAAAGCTAATTACTATCTAATGTAATGTAGCTGCAGGTGGCCTTGGTGAACGAAGTCTCTGGTTCCCTGACTTAGCAGTCACAATAGAAAGTGATCTCCACCAGTCTCACGTTTCTGCATCGGAAGTATTATCCTTGAAAAAAAATACAGAAACAATAATTATGAGTTAGTTTAGTGCTTTTGAATCCTGAGAAGTGAAGGAAACGATAATGGGTAAGCTGTGTAGCACTAAGTTTTCCTTTTCTGACCTGTCAGTTCTTTGTACTCCTCTGTACAGAAAACTACCTGGAGGGGGCGACAGGGCAGTTCTGCAGAGGTGACATCTTGAACCTTGTACCTAGGGCTAGCTAAACAGCTCAGCTCAGAGGTATTTTTTACAGTTAGATTTGCTGCACGCTTGAGAAGTTCCATGATTATCTATCTACCACCTTAACTAGAAAGCCTGTTCATTGATGAATTGCTATTGTAGTGCTGGCGATGCAAGGAAATGAGAGGCAAGGTATATGGGAAGAAGTAATATGAAGAGTTACATGGGGAAAAGTCATTTATTTTCATAAGCAAACTGATTGAGATATTTAGAAAAAGCATAAGAGCTTTTGGCATACAACTGTCACCCTGTATTCTACATGACAACGATTTGGCGTGAGAAAAATCTTGACGTTCTGTCTGTCTGTTCCTCCCTGCATATTTTATCGGTTTGGTTAGCAAAGACTCTATCCCTAAAAATCTCTAAATTCAGTTTGCAATCCTGCTGTAAAGTCAAAAGTTTGTTTTTCTTAATACTCGCACATGATTTCTTAAGGTTTTATTCACACTTCCTTAAGGCTTCATTCTTAAGTGAGTTGTATTATCCTGGAGACTTCTATAGACGCTTCCTCTTGTGTGAACAGTGTAACTGTTTTTTGTTTTGATACTGAAACCTAACCTGTTTATCTGAAACCTAATTAAAAAAAGAATTAAGATAGTCTTGATGTATTTATCCAGGAAATGAGGTGGTTAAATGTGCTTTGTAATAAATGCATTCAAAGTATGTCACTGTCATACTGACTTTGTGAAATAGATGTGTGTTATTATATGTATAGTTGTCGTGGTTTGGCCCAGCTAGCACAGCAGCACCACGACAGTCTCTCGCTCGGTGCCTCCATTCAGCCCCACCCTCGTTAGGATGGCAGAGACCCTAGCGAAATGAGAGTAAAAAGATAAGCAAGGTTGTTGTGGATTAAGACAAGGGCAGGGAGGGCTCACTGCCAATTACGGTTCTGGGCAAAACAAACTCCAGTACTTGACTTAGAGAGGAAAGTAGGAAAGTTTATTCTCCAAGAAACAGAACGGAATAAAAGCAAAAGGGAGTAGGATGATGAGAAAATTACAACCAGCACTTTAAGATCTCCCTCCCCCATCCCTCCTTTCTTCCCG
>WBNH01000422.1:0-27958 GCA_013401255.1 Urocolius indicus | reverse complement strand
AGTCTCTGCCGCTGATGCGGAGTCTTTAAAGATATGAAAATAAATCTCAGCTTTACCAGTTCTCTCCATAGAATGCAGGGAAGTCTCTGCTCTGGTGCACCTCCTCCTCTCCTTCATCACTGACCTTGGAGTCCGCATGGTTGTTTCTCTCACTGTTCCTACTCCTTGCACCACCACCAGCCAGTAGAAGAAGAAGGAACAGAAGAAGGAAGAAGCAGGAAGAAGATGGAGGAAAAGCCACCTCCTCTTCCGCTTCTTAAAAAGTGATCGTGAAGGTGTCTAATTGACTCAGCCCCAGACGTGGGTCTGGCTCAGAGCTGGGGAGAGTTGCAAACAACTTCTTACAGGCATCATCTTTACAGCCCCATCCCCCTTACCAGAAAAAGCTGTCATGTCAAACCATGACAATAGTTAAATATGCAGTTATATTTTCCTGATATTCCCTCAGTTTTGTTATGCGTTTTATATGCTTTGAGGTTGTGACTCATGGAATTTCTGTTTGTTTGAGTCGGGGATAATAATCCTGATTTCGGGATGGCATCTGTCACTAGGAGAACATGCTCCCTTACCTATGTTTTTTTTTCTTTTGTTGCTGATTAACTTACAGCCTTACAGCCTTGATTATAGCCCATATGACAGCAGAGGGACAAAGACATCGCAGCAAAACTGAACTATAGTTTTGATTGTAATGAGGCAACTCATAAATAAATAATTGAAGAATTTTGTGTCAATAGGAATGATTATATTTTAAATACCTTTCTCTGGCAATTATCAATGTAGTTTCTAATTATCTATTAAATGATTATGAAACCATCTACATCTCACTTGTTCTGAGGATAGCAAACCAGTGTTCTTTCTTTTTATAGGTAATCTAACTTGGCAAGATTGTTTCCTTCCTGCACCTAGAGCTCAGGGTGTTCTCCTATCCTAATTTACAATAATTAGAAAAGCTTTTATTCTTTTAAGTTTAGAGTCCAATCTCTGTGTTGCAAAATAAGGAATTCTGAAAAATATATGTGTTTTTTATTATTTTAGGGTACCCTTGAAAGTGGAACAAGCAAACAATGCTCGTGATGCCTTGGCTAAAACAGTGTATAGTCATCTGTTTGACCATGTAGTCAACAGAGTAAACCAGTGTTTTCCATTTGAGACTTCTTCTTTCTTCATTGGAGTTCTAGATATAGCTGGTTTTGGTAAGTGAACTTAAAAAAGAATTAATTTTCTACTTGTCTATTATTGACACCAAAGAGTCAATGATAAATTCTCTAATGGAGAGTAGGAGGGTTTCTTTTTGTTGGTGGTGGGATGCGTTACAAGAGCTCAAGAAAGATATCAAAAGAGCAAATAAAGCCTTGTTTTCTTGAGATGCTAGAATGTAGTGGAGGTCTAGAGCTCCTCCTGGTGACCTAGTAACACTAATAATTGATAGTATGAAACTAAGCATCTTTTTAATGGTTTCAGATTCTTGTAGTGTCTACATAGACACAGCTGCTGAAGGATAAAAAACTTAGAAGGGAATCTTACTGTGACCACTCAGTAAAATTAAGAAAGATATTGCATGTGCATGCCACTTCCCCATTCAGTTCTGAGATGACCAGTGCACAGTAACAGAGAGGCAGGTGAAGTCTCTGAATCTTGGAAGATGGCTGCCTGTCATTACAGAGTTGGACTTTGGGCTCCTGGTTGCCCAAACATCACAGGCATTGATGACTCCTGTAAAGCTTTTTGTCCTGAGGTTCAGAGAAGGCCATGTTTTCTGGTGTGCTCTAGCCCTGCTAAGGTGGTCCAAGAACAGTAAAAAAGGGAACTTCTGGTTTTCATGAGGATGTATTGGTATAGTTTCACTCTATGCTAGCACCTTGCTTTGGTTTTGCTGCCAGACATAACTGTCTATTACTTGTCTTAGAAATGTGCCCAGCTGTGGTATTTTTATATGTGCAACCTGAAAATCTGTAAAAGCTTTTATTTTACTTAAAGAAACAAAATTGGATCTGAATACATCTTCAAATATTAGCACTGAGAAGCTTCTCTTATTTTCTATGTAATGAAAATTCTTGGCACGCTGTTTTATCATAGAAGCTTAACTTCTGTTTTTTTTTCAGAATACTTTGAACACAACAGCTTTGAACAGTTCTGTATTAACTACTGTAACGAAAAACTGCAGCAGTTTTTCAATGAAAGGATTCTGAAAGAGGTATGTTGTATTTGGTGTACTTCGTATGTTTTATTGGAGGCTTTATGTATTTTTTTAGTGGAGATATTTAAACTAGTACTGCTGTCCATAAGATTGCACATTAGGCTTAGATTTTTTGAAAGAGTCAATTAACCAGCTGTTCTGTTACTATGTGACACCTGGTTGTACCAGAAAACAATACAGCTCTTTGGAGACCAACAATCTCGTTTTCTTCTTCCTTTTTAACCATTCATTAAAATGAAGCATCCATAAACTAGACCATATCTCGTACCTAATGGGAATATCTAATTGCATGGGCTTATCATTAAGGAGGTGAAGTCTGAATACATTGGGGCTGTGGAAGGAAGTTCTAAAATATGTGTTGATTCATGCTGTATTTAAAAATATCTTTGTATTTATTTAATAAAACCAAACAATATTTTTGGTGGGTAAAAAAAAATGCATGGTGAATGGTGTTTTCTCTTTTCAATTCCTCTTTTAAAATTTATTTTGTTTAATTAGGAGCAAGAGCTTTACCAGAAGGAAGGCCTGGGGGTTAATGAAGTGCGCTATGTAGATAATCAGGACTGTATAGGTATGTACTTCCTGAAATGTCATGCTAATTGTTAGTATCAGGGAGAAAAAGACTTCAAGCAGAAGAGAAAAAATACGCATAGCACTAGTGATTATATGCTTTTAATGACCATTGCAACCTTGTGATTTCTTCCAGCTTTGAAAAACATTCCAGTTCTGGTTGATAATAGAGGCATGTTGTCCTACAGTGTATAATAAGTGCAGCTGGGACTTGTGAATTTCTTAACAAACAGAACACCTAAACAGTAAATAAAATGAAGAAGGGTGTGAGGATGTCTGGACAAAAATATTCCATGCACAAAAAGAAAGATTTTTATCCAATTCCTCCCACTGTTTTCGAGCTAATGAACAAACAAACTTAATGAATCACAGCAACAAGCTGTGTATATTACTGCTGCTTTTAGGTTCCCACAGACTGATACACCAGAGGTTTAAGGTGGCGATGTTTTGGATTTTTCCCTCCGTGTTCAACTTTTCTGCAAACTGGTGTATTGTGAACAAAAGTTCATCTTACTTTTGCGTTTACAGTAATTCGCTTATGGTAACTAGTCCTGGCTGAGTAGAGGATTCAGAATGTCAGAATTCAAGATCTGTCTCAAAATGTCTGGACATGTTCCTATGTGACCTGATCTAAGTGGACCTACTTCTGCATGGGGGTTGGACTAGATGATTTCTAAAGGTCCCTTCCAACCCCTAACATTCTGTGATTCTATGTCTGGTTCTTTTGAGTTTCTATAGCTCTGCTGAAGAAGTTTTCACTTTGTCAAATAGGACTGTAATCACTAGCTCTGACTTCACTGAAAACAAACCTTGTCAAGAAAACCTCTAGCCATCTTGTGAAAAACCAACAGGAAGGTATTTGGAGGAGGAAACAAAAGCATAGCAACAGGAGGTAGTGACTTCTGTTGATACAAATCTTGCATCTTCTAGTGGTTTAAGAATGTGCATATGAGCTTGTTCCCAAAAATGTTGTTACAGTTCAGACTGGTTTGTTTCTATAAAAAGAGTTGTTTCCTATGAGCATATGGTGGTTTTTGTGTGTGTTTGGTTTGTTGTTTTTTGTTTTTTTTAAACATATCTGAGGATCAAAAGGAGTTCCCTTGTGTCAATAGGAAGAGATATCTCTCACACTTGTTGTGGGGAAAATGGGTCAGATTTTAGAGACTGTAGCCAAGTTTTTGCCTTTTCCTGCCACAGAAAAGGTTTGAGCAGCTTACTTGAGAAGAAGCAGTCTCTCAGTCATGATTCCTTTTACTATTCCAACCAATATATGAAATCACCACAGATTGGACACTTTTCTTTATTGTATGAGTTATACTTATCCAAGTTAACAAAATTATGCATGTTTAAACTGTAGCATATATGCCTTTATTCTTGTGTGGTCAGGAGAAAAAGATTTTCTGCTGCTTTTTGAAGTGAGTAGGAAAAATAATGTTAGTTTCTGTCAAAATATTATAGTTTAACATATTGGACCAGACTGGTGACAGTAATGAACATGGACAATTCTTTAACACTATAGAAGAATCTTTGAAACAAACATTAGTTTGTTAGGATGTTTTGATGAAATGGTAGTCATCTCTGAAGCTATACAAGGTTATTCAGATTTTATAAGTGTAAATTCTTTGTATTGGGGCTGTTTTTGTGCTTTATCGCCTCAAGCTGTTTACCGTCTGTGGTAAGAGTTCATAGGCACTGCTGCAGTAAAAGTATTAGTCATTTCTTCCTTTACTCAGGAAAAAAAATAGGTAGTAAAAATTCCTCTTTCAAGGACAGTTTCGTATTTAATACAAAAAAAATTTTAAAAGGTGCAAAATTCTTGTGTCTAATAGTTTCAGAGCGTGAATTTCTGTCAGCTTTCAAGGGTTTTTGTATATGTGTGTGAAAGGTCAAGACAATTCCCTTGCATAAAGTTCTGAAACCATCCTGTGCTCAAGTCTGATCTGCTTTCAAACAAATGCTTTTCAGTTTTCTCTCTGAATCTCATTGTGAGTATGTGCCTTTTCAGGCTTTTAGTTTTGACATGTGAAACATGGATGAAAAGCTTAAACAGCTCCCCCAAGCATATAAGCAATTGTCCCATGAAGACCTATGCTCATACAACAGAAACATTTAAGCACCTTTTGATAATTAGATGGCTAAATTCAACTTAAGACTCAGAGTAAAAATCAAACTATCAATGCCTGATCTTTTTTTCCCCCTCCTTCCTTATGTTACAGTCAGAACTTGGTATGTATAGGAAATTGGTTAAGTCAAAAAATCAGATATGTAGAATTAATTTGCAATGACATTTTGTATTTTATATTAACAGCTTTTCCTAGATACTTTTATACAGAATCGTTTGAGTAGCATTTTAAACTTGTAATATTCAGTTCTAATATGAGTTTATTAAATTTTTGTAAACATATTTTGTTTTTTAATAGATTTGATTGAAGCAAAATTAATAGGTGTACTGGATATTTTGGATGAAGAAAATCGTCTTCCCCAACCAAGTGACCAGCATTTCACTTCAGTTGTACACCAAAAGCACAAGGAGCATTTCAGACTTTCTGTAGGTTTATTTTTTGCTATCTGTCTTGTTTTAATAAAACTAGTCTTGGAACACTTGATAGTAACACTTCAATTTAATGAAAAACTTTCCTGAGAAAACTCATACCACACCAGTCTCTGTAATCCACATTCTATTGTTAAGGATGTTTGGTTATTAAGTTTGTTGAAAAGTTCACTGAAGGCTTAAGTCTTCTAGCAGTTCTAATATCCTGCTGAAACTGAAGCCATATTCTTCACTGACGTTTGAAGTTCGTTAACATGTGGTGCATGGAAAGGAAATAAAAATGCATTTTAATATAGATTATTTCATATCACATGAGCTATCTTGGAACTATCTTCTTGTTCCTTTCAAAAATTGCTTGCTTTAGAGGATGTTTCACTCACATGGAAGGATCTAGTTAGCACTTCAGAGCTGAAAATAAGGGAGCACACAAGGCAAGCCTGTTTGTTGTTAATTATTTAACATACAGCACTCTGTGGAAGATTAATGCATGTTATTGGAATTTACATACATGACTTCTGTTGAAATGCGGGGAAAAAAATTCCCTGATGAAAAAATGTAAGCAAAGGAAGACAAGTGAAATTGTCATCCATTTACCTTTTGTTAAATTTCACTTAAAATCCACTTAATCTAATTTAACTGGGTTGCCATGCAATGAAACATTTTTGTCAGGTTCTTTTGTGTTGTCTTGTTCTGAATGAGCATGGCAGAGGGCATCACAATGTCACTTTTATCAACCTAATGCTCCTGGTAGCATCCTGGAGATGTTTAACACTCCAGTGTAATTCTTTGTAATTCAACTTTTCAATTTCAGATTCCTAGAAAATCTAAATTGGCTGTTCACAGAAATATCAGAGATGACGAAGGCTTTATTATCCGACACTTTGCAGGAGCAGTCTGCTATGAGACCGTAAGTTTATTGACACAGAAGTCCTTTTTGTTATGCTTTGTAGTACTTTTCAGTGTCTAAAGGTGCATATGAGTTAACACAATTTCCTTTCATCAGAAGAGAAATATGAGAGATGAGATGTAGCTTTGAGACTAATTTTGTGAGTGCGTGGCAGACTTGACAGTTTCTTTTGACTTCTTGGATTACAGACTGTTTTGGTGATGTACTCTGTATTTTGTTTGTTTTAAATCTGTAGGTAATAATAAATATATTGATTCATGATGTACTGCAAATAATACATCAACAGATATTTGCATCTTGGGGAGAGGAATACACTGTGATATAGAAGTATAGGTAGACTTAAGAGTAGCTTTTCAGAAGCATGCTTTCTATGCAATCACTGTTCATGTTATATTAAAAAATCACATTTTTTACATGTTGTTTCCATTTCTACTGGCAATAGAATCATGAAAAAAAAAAGAATGCAAAATATTTGAAGTCACTACCCTCAAAATACATTCCAGATTCTTGTTCTTTTCTGACTGTTTATCAGACAAAAACATTGAAACACCTGAAGCCAGTATTTAAAACCTTTTGTTTTCCTTTCAAAATAAGAGTTTAGGATAAACAGAAGATATATAATGCTTTGTTATTCTGGTCTGTAACTCCAGTGAGTAAGAGGGAATCTACTTCCAAAGGTGTCTTTTTGTCATTTGAAAATGCATACTTTGAGCTTGTTCTTATTTGCTTCAAAATAGTCCCACGAATGGTAGAGATTTCTGTGCTGTTTTGAAGTAGGTATGTTCTGTAGGTCATTTTGTAAGTGAGAAAACTGAAGTCTCTGTGTTACCCATCTGACTTTTCAGAGTCTACTCAGTGAGTCAGTAGCAAAATAATAAATAAAATTGGAACACATTTGTTTCAAGTGCTCTGTGTTTAACTGTGTACCTGATCATGATATGTTAGTAATACCTTAAGAGTGTCTTCAGGAACAGAGGAGCCAGATATGAGCACATAAGCACTGCTGACAGAGCTGATCAGATATGAGGTAGCTTTGGTCCAGAAGATATGTTGATCCACCTCATTCAATTTATGTCCTTCCTCAGAGAGACTTACTTAGCTTGAGCCTTAAAACTCTTGGACTATAGCTGCCTTGTACATCAGCTGTTATTTGTTTCTTTCTCATTGCACTTGTGGCATTTCTCACGATCTGATTTGCGATGAGCATGCTCAACTGGTTGCATTTATATTCCAGTCTTGTATTTTTACAGTCCAAGGGAATTTTGGAGGCCTATGTTTCTCTTTTGATTCCCATCAATATTACATCATTTTTATGGGATATCTGGCAAATTCAGACTTTCTTCACATCAGTCTTGACCTGAAAAAAAGCAACTAAAAGCAACTCTATTTGCTATTTTCTTAGTGTGAAATCGGATACTAGCGTCTTGATCTCTGAATTTCAGTGTCCCCTGTTGTTTTTAACATCTAGAAGTTAGCCAATTTAAATAAACCAGAGAGGTAGGTTTGTTAGAAGGGGTAATATCGTTTATTATAGCAACTGTTCTTAATCACAGTGCTACTAAAATAACCATTTCTCATTTCTTTTTCCAAACTGTGTCGATGCAACAATTAGCGTGCATTGTAATTCTTTTTTTCACAACAGAACTTAAGTGATATTACAAACAGTGAAAGAACTAAGCTTCTCTGAACTCCCAAGTGGTGATGTGCCAAGTGCTGGAAATGTAAACAAGACAGATAATTGTTAACAAAAACACAGCTGATCTCTATAAAAGGCACTTTACCTTGGCTTTCATGATTCCAACAACATCCTTCAAATTAAAGGATATCTTTTCTCTCTCTGTCATTAGTGTTTTATGTGCCCAGTTGAAGAGTTGTTTGGAATAATGTATGAATATTTACTCCACATATTCTTGTTGATTTTTCAATTAAATATCTCACTTTGTTTTCTTTAATTTCCATTACTGGAGCAGTAAAACAAATGTGCTGCTATTTCTTGGATTGTCTTTTCAGATGCAATTTGTGGAAAAAAACAATGATGCTTTACACATGTCCCTTGAATCTCTTATATGTGAATCCAAGGACAAGTTTGTTCGCCAGCTGTTTGAATCTAACACTAACAACAACAAGGACTCCAAACAAAAAGCTGGGAAACTTAATTTCATCAGTGTGGGAAACAAATTCAAGGTAACATTATATAGCAAAGAATCTTAACTTGTAACATCTGCCAATTTTAAGTTACCTGAAATAAGTAGAGCCTAAGATTGGAAGCAAGTAGCTGTAACTTGAGATTCAGACAAAGAAAATTTTGTTAAATAGACTTTTTTTCTGCTGAATTTTAAGAAACCAGTATATTCGAGCCACGTGCTATGCATTTCTGTCAAAAAGATGTTTCATCATAGTCCTTACAAAGATTATACAGTAATTTTTAAGTAAGAGTTTTTCAAAGCCACATAGAAGTCTATTCAAATGGTTTAAAGTCTTGAGATCTAAATTTGGATTCTGTGGCCTTTAAGGGGTTCTAAATGTGTCAAAAAATGTTCTTCCATCCTATCTTAACCTTACCTAACCAAACCACTGTTTTTCCTCTTCAGAAATATAGTCATGGCTTTTGTAGAAAGATGTTCACTGTGCTGAATGTTTCCTTTCTCAGTACCTGAATCTGATGCTTCTCCTCATTTTCTCCTTTCTTCTGCTTGTTGTAAAGCTGATCTTCAAACCTTGTCTTCTCCAAATGTTTTCTGCATCCTTTTCTAATTCAGCAGTTTTATTTTAGCTGGACTATTCCAGCTCAGGATGGCTAGAAAAAGAACTGTAGGGGAATTAAGAGATGAAAAGCAGGCACAACCGTGAGCTGCAGGTAAATTTTTCAATCTCATGAATTTACTATTGGGAGAGCTGCTGCAATTTCAGCAAGAGCTCTTCTGAACACATCTGGGCCAGATCCAATGAACAATTTGTATGCCTTCAAGACAAGAGCTGCAACATTTTTCATATGCTGCGTTACCTAGAACACATAAAACCCATATAATGTTCCTAGCTAGACTCCTTAGGCAGTCCTGACAAAAGCATGTATCTTACACAATCCAAAAACCTTCTTGTAGCGTGGGACGTTGCTAACAGCAGAAGAGCATTTCGGCATTTGTGCTCCATGTGAAGGTTAAGTGCTGAATCAGGACTGCAAAATAAATTATTTCTTGTATAATTGTATCTCGTGGTTATTCTTTAAAAGAGGTCTCTAAAAATGCAAGACTTAAAGAGCATGAAGGATGGTAGCAGCGCTTGCTCTTCTTTTTTTTATAGCAACGGTATTTGGTTTCAGATCTGTACTGTATGAGTGATTTATGTCTACTGTATTTCATAGAATCATAGAATGATAGGGTTGGAAGGGACCTTTAGAGATCATCTAGTCCAACTCCCCTGCAGAATCAGGACCAACTAGATCAGGTCGCACAGGAACGTGTCCAGGTGGGCCTTGAAGACCTCCAAGGAAGGAGACTCCACACCCTCCCTGGGCAGCCTGTGCCAGGGCTCCCTCACCTCATGTTTAAATGGAACTTTTTGTGTTCCACCTTCATCCCATTACCCCTTGTCCTGTTGCTAGGCACAATACAAAAAGGGATGCCCCAACCTTCTGACACCCACCATTTAGATATTTCTAAATATTAATGAGATCCACCCTCAGTCTCCTCCAAACTAAATTTCCTGTAGTGTCAGGTTATTGGTCAGTCTGACAAACAGATTCTCCTTATACTTTGCTGGAGATGAGGTATTTAAATAGGAGTTGGTTAGCCTTCTCTCTTGAGTTTTGCTCTGACCATTTTTTCCTGCTCTTTCTTATTACATAGTCATTGCAGAATTGAACTGAACCAATTAGTTTAAATAAAAAGCATGATTAGAAGGCAAACTGAAAAAATGGACATACATACAGATAAGCCATCTCCTGAGCAAACCCCACAATAGGAATCTGTTGTCGGCGAAGCCAGAATCTGTTGGTTTTCATAACATTATTTTCAAAATGAAACCGACTGTAGCATCTTTGAGATAACTTCTGCTTTCTTCCATCTGGGTTTTCAATTCCTCTTGGCTTTCACACCCTACATGCAGTAGATGTGGACAGGTGAATGATACCATTGTCCAAGAAGGGCTGAAGTAAAAACAGGTATTTTTAAGTTATACAGCAATTGAGTTGGGAAATTTTGGACTTTAGCGTTCACCTGTACCCCTAGAATATGACTAAGGTCTTCTTTGGATCTGGCCCATCAATATATAGTTCTTTCAATGTTTTCAAGTTTCATGGCATTTTGAATGTGTGTGTTACTTTCAGTAATTCATTTAGTGTTACCTTCTCAGATAAAACATGTGCTACTGATGAACACTAATAGCCTTGAAAATTTCACTTCAGATGACATCAATATAAATTCTGTTATCTTAGTAGAAGCTTTATCTCTTTAAGAATAAGAATTCTTAACGTATCAGTATGTAAATCAATCTCAAATTTTTCTAATTATGTCAATTATTAGATGATGTTACTAGGGATTTCTCTTTATGAAATCTGTCACACATCCCTTCCTTATAACTAATATAAATTATTTCTCATAAATCAATTAAGGAAATAATGATTAACTAGTTCATTAGATCTACTCAAGAATCTTTGGGATGATTTTACCTTACTGTAATAATGATGGATTAAGTAATGATAAATCAAAGAGCAGTAGTTTTAGCAATATTCTTTATTTCTATCTTCATTTCATTAGTGAAATTTACCTGAGAATGGCTCTGGTTTATTTCTTGTCAGACCACAGAGTACAAGGAAGGGATATTTTTCTTCTAGCAGAACTGCATTTTGTTGATGGAAATTAGGCTATCCCTTCCAAAATTAAGAAAACATAAAGATTATATTCAAATATAAAAAGAATATGTGTAAGTGAGAACTGAGCAGGAGGTTATTAGTGTTTGTCATGCCTCTTGTGGCACTCCTTCTCTCTAACCATTATCCATGATAAGTTAAAAAAACATCAAACCAATTTTATCCACTGGAAAGATGACTGGCAGCTGTAGACGATGCATATTGCCCAAATCTGGTTTCTTGGATTCAAGGTAACTGAAAGGTTTGATTTAAAAAAAAAAAAAAAAAAAAGCAGTAAAAAAAAAATCAGATCCTTTCAGTTGTGGTTCTGGTACAGAAACTGAGGAATATGTTAGGACGTGTATACAGTCTATATACATAAAGCTTGCTGTTAAACTAGAAAGGCTGGCACAACTGTAATTGATGTGGTAAACCAGACATATCTGTAAAGTAAAAGTGTATATTTTTTTTCCTGAAGTGATTCTGGTATATTTCAAGTTCCCACTGTTTACATTCAATGGCAACTTGTTTCCCTCCATATCTTTAAGTCTCTGCTGTTCCTGTAGGCTTGCCCCAAAATAATCTTCAGACTGAAGTCTTTCCTCATCATGATATGTTTAAATCCAGCCTCAATAAATGTGGCTTTTAAATTATAGTCTATTGTCATCAACAGAGAATTACAAATTTGGAATTAAAAGTAGATTATGCAGGTTAATTTATGTAAGTATTGACATATCTTCAAGAAAACCCTGAGCATATCTGTTTTCAGTGTTAAGTATTTAACATACAGAGATATGCTTGTTACAGCTTAAGTTTGGGCTCTCACAAATTTTCTGTGTATTTTAAAAAAATATTGCTGATCAGTCTAATTTTCTTTATAATTTTATTACATAACCATTATTTCCTTTAATTTCCTTAAGTGGGCTTGCACTTGTTTTTGATAACTGTGTTGTAGTAAGTAGCTATTCCATATGGTATCGTACTGTTAAACACAAGCAGTTTCATGAAGACCATTCATGCACACTTGCATGGTTTTGCTAATCAAAATTTGTGGACATTTGATTTATCTGTTCTGTCTGATTTACTAACAATGAGCATGCTTGCAGTGATGCTGTACCCCTATTCTGTGTGTATATTTCTGTAGCTGTCATGTAAGACTCTTAAAATACCAGTTTTCTTTTACAGACTCAGTTAAATTTACTTCTTGAGAAGCTTCACAGCACTGTAAGTATGTATATAAATGTGAGTTCATAGTTTTCTGACATAAGTCGAATATCTCAACAACATGGCTTTCAGTAAATGTGATCAGTAATTGCTTTAGAGATTGTAGTTGTGTGGCATTTTTGAAGTGTCTTGCTGTGCAGGTGATGTCTATTGAGTTACTTTAAAGAAAACCCAAAACACCACCTTTAAAAAAGTTGTAGTAGAATGAAAGTTACACAATCTGTCCAGGCTGCAGTATTCTTTTTTGGTACATTTACTTCTTCGTATTTACTGGTTATCATTGATGGCTAATCTGCAGAAGACTGAGAGGTGTTGTTTAGAAGTAAGGCAGATGACAATCTGTTACTAATTATTACTTTGAGATTCAATAAAGTTATTTTAAAAATGTTTTATTTTAATTCTGTGGTTGACCATCTGTTCATTTACAACCTAGGAATCTGACTCCTCTAATGATTATTTGCTAATTTAGTTGATGTAATTTGATAGTTTGTGGAATTCTCCCTGTAGCTCAACACACCACATGTTCTAACCAATTCTAGATACGAGATTATACTGCATCAAAAAAAGAAAAAAAAGGGGGAAAAACACAGGAAACAAATGGGACAGATGTTGGAGTGCAGCCAACATTAAGATTTTACTGTACTCGTGAGGACAGTCTGAAAGAAAGATGATCTCTTTCACACACAACACTCTGGAACTAGTACCTAGTCCAGGGAAAAATTATGTGGCCAGGCCTTTACTCTAGTCTGAGTTTAGCTAGCTCATGACTGAGGATATATTGTTAATATAGAGGTCCCTTGGCAAATACTCTTGTCACTTGCAGCTGAGAGATGGAAAAAGACAGAAGACACTGCAAACCAGGAGTAAAACTATGTTTTCTCAGTGCCATTTTTGTTCTAGATTTTAAGATAGGTTATCATTAGCAGCTACTTGTTATAGGAGAATCTGAATAACTGGATGTTTGGGTTTTTTTTTTTTTTTTTTTAGAAATGTCATCCTCAATGGATGTGAAATAATCAGAGAAAGTAATGGTCAAAATTATAGAGATAGCACATGTCATGATAAGAGAAGAGCAGACTACAACAAGGGGGAAGGGAGAGTGAAGCCATGGGCCAAAAGAGAGTGTATAAAGAATAAGTTAGAAGAAAAGAAGATCATGTTCATTTGGCATGATTTGAGCGTCACAAGGCTGGTAGCATGCACATTCACTGAAGACTGAGGCTAGATTGGAAAAGTGATATATGAGAGAAAAGGAATGTCTACATTTCTCTTTTTCAATACTATTATTTTGTATCTTTGTATTTTGTATTTTTTTTTCCCAGCAGTAATTCTTAAATGATCGACTGTTATTTCAAGAGGTTTAAAAATGTGTAGATTCAGTTAACTTCTTGTTTTGGTAATAGGGGTCCAGCTTTATTCGCTGTATCAAACCTAATTTAAAGATGACAAATCACCATTTTGAAGGAGGACAGATTCTCTCTCAGCTTCAGTGTTCAGGTAATGTATGCCTTTGATATTTTTCCATGTTTATTGCTTTGGGCACTGTGGATTAACATAAGCTTGAAATATGTAGGAACGAAGCAATATTTCTTTGCTTGAACTATTGCTTTCTAGAAGTAGCTTATTTATGCTTTATGAACAGTTATTTAGGTTCTTAGTAACTTAGCTCTCATTTTAATCAATAGAACCCTAGAAGTAATTAATCTTAACAGCTGTAAGGTCTCTTCCTCATGAGAAGAGTTGTCATTTCCATCCACTGTTTATTGATTCATTAAATTGAGAGTTGAGGTGCAATGTAAGAAGCCACATAACCATATATTGATACATAAATTTAGATTTCCTGACCTGGAGCTGAATCTCAACTCTTTATGTTGTCCACAGTGGGAAACAGTTCAGTCCAGAACTATAGAATCCCTTTAAGTTACTGTGCCAGTTGAAGTGTTAGAAACTCTTGGGTGTACTGAGAGGCAGTCACTATTAGGTAATAATTGAAACACACTTGTTTTCTTTGATTTTATAGAGATTTCCTATAGAGTTGAACTGTAGTGGTTTACTTTTTCAGAATTTCTTTATACTACTGTTAATTTGATTTGGAGCAGAACTTCCAGCAGGGGCACTTCAGCACTGTTGCTTTGTGTGTTACAGATTGCCGTACTGCATTTTCCTTATACTTCAAATGCTAGGCACTTTCCAGCTTTACAGCTTTATTTTACACAGGGAATATTAGCAGTTTTGCTCATTCCTCACTGAACAGTGAAAGAAATTGCTTGCATGTGAATTGCATGTGTGATATTGTTGTTCTTCATAGGATGTTTGGTCGTCAGCGTACTTCATTTTGGTGGTGGGTTTTTTTCCCCTTCTCTATATTTTTGTACTTTTGGTATATTGTGCTTATTTTCTTCTGTTTTTGAAGTCAAAATACTTCCAGGTTTGACAGATGATGTTTTGACAAGCCCATGTGTTTAACATACCATGTTATCATCACAAAAACTTAATAACTTTTCAGAAATTGCAATTCCATTAATACCATTAGTACTAGGGTTCTTCAAGTTAACAGCATTTGTCACGTCATAGGAAAAAGAATCAAATAAACTCTTCCTGCCACCTAACAATTGCTGTTTTTTACGGTAGTCCTACAAGCTTCTGTTTCCATATTTGCTTACTTCAGGAACAGTAAATGAAGCTTAATCTAGTATAACAGCTGTAAAATGTAGTGTTGAAAAAGCAAGATCTAATGCTAAAAATTCTGTCTTGAAAAAGAAAATAACCAAGTCAGATTGAAAGCAAATACACAAAATATTAAGTTTGAAGACAGCAACCCCAAATTAAGGCCTTACTTATAAACTGACATGCCAAATGTCTTGATAGGTCTACGTAAAGCAGTGGGCAGAAACTGATATGGCCTATGCAGCTGGAAGGAATTTGAACCTTTTAACTGTCTTTGTGTCTGTGCGTTCCTGAGGTCCCAGTTGCAGCCAAAATGTCGTAACAGTATTCAGAACATGAAAATTCCATCTTAGCAGCTTATACCTAACACTGCAAGTACATGAAATATTCTAGGAGTGCATATATATCTTGCCTTGTACCTGTACTACATCTCACAAATACCATTGAAAGGCCTGGTTGGGCATTATATGTTTGTATGTTTTTTTCATTAAAAATTAAAATGTCAAGTCTACTGAAAAGAAAAACATATTGAGAGGAAATATTAGGGGAAGACAAAAATCCTTGACTGAGTGTTACTTACCTCTCAAGTGTGGAGAAAATGGTATGGACTCTTCTCATCTGTTCAGTATTAACATTTTGTGAATGATTGCGTGATCAAGAAATATTAGAGAGGTTGGATCAAGTCCCAGCTGAACTTTGTGATTTAATCTCTGAACAATGTCTTTGAGCCTTATGCCATAAACTACTGGTTATCATAATAAAAACACCTCATCATTTGCATTTTACTGCTACCAGCTTTCACGCATGTGTTTTATGAGTTTAGGAATGGTGTCAGTTCTGGATTTGATGCAAGGTGGTTTCCCTTCACGAGCTTCATTTCATGAACTGTATAATATGTATAAGAAATACTTGCCTGACAAATTAGCTCGACTGGATCCTAGGCTCTTTTGCAAGGTAAGAAAGAAATTAAGTCTTCTATATAATAGAATCATAGAATGGTAGGGTTCGAAGGGACCTTTAGAGATCATCTAGTCCAACTCCTCTGCAGAAGTAGGTCCACCTAAATCAGGTCGCATAGGAACGTGTCCAAGTGGGCCTTGACCTCCAAGGAAGGAGGCTCCACACCCCTTTGGGCAGCCTGTGCCAGGGCTCCCTCACCTCAACAGTGACATAGGATTTTTTTTTTATGTTTAAGTGGAACTTTTTGTATTTTAGCTTCATCCCATTACTCCTTGTCCTGTTGCTCGATACCATTGAAAAAATTTCTGCCCCAATTTCCTGACACCCACCATTTAGATATTTGTAAATATTAATGAGATCCAGGACAGAAAATGTATTTTGGGACAGTTGGGGTTTTCTGGTGTTTTTTTCTTTAAAAAAGTGGGATTTTTTTTTTTTTTTTTTTTTGGCAGGAGACAGGGTATATTCTGAACTGTTTTCTGTGTTTCAGGCATTATTTAAAGCCTTGGGACTGAATGAAAATGATTACAAATTTGGGCTAACCAAGGTGTTTTTTAGACCCGGCAAGGTAATGTTTCTTTTGGAGTTTATGAATGTGAATCTTACAATAATTTAAGTGGGAAGGGACCTCAGTTGGAAGGACATTGTTCAACATGTTGCTAAAACTGTGGCCAATTTAAATAAGGTTGCCCAGGCTTTTGTGTAAATATTGGTCATTTTCTATGAAGAAATCCCACAACGTTAATACTGTTATAATTAGTTTCATAGTCTTGTGGCTAATGCTGCTGGATTCTTAATGCAACATTTCTGTTCCCAGATGTTCTACCAGTCATTTAAGACTTATGTTGACTATTAAAAAGAGCAATTCAGAGCAAAGAAAAAAACATTTTATGATAGAATCTATTTATAGCTGAAATATCTTTGTATGATTCTGAGCATTGCTGCTGCTAGGCAGAGAAGGGAGATGAAGTAGGGAGCTGTTGTGACTAGAAAGGAAAATTATTGTAGTGCCTGAAGAATATTCTTACTGTCATAATTACTGAACAGTAGAAATACAGGATTTTTATAAAAGATTGCCTTTAGTTGGACTCTCATACAAAGGTTTAAAATTGAGAAATGCTTTCAGGGCTTTATTTCTTCCCAGGTACAGCATTAGAGGTCTCTTGAAGTCTTGGAAGGCCAGAGCAAATATTCAGGATGTAGAGAAACAGCTTTTTAAAATTCTGGCAATAAATATGTTCAGTGATTGATAAATAATTTTATTATTATGTATAGTAATTAAACAAACAAGCCAACCACCCCCCAAGTCATTCCTGTAATCATTAAAGAGTGAAATAATGCCAAATATACCTGCTCACTTGAATTAATTGAATATAATGATGACATACAGTTTGCATTACAAATGTTCTACTTCCTTAACTCAATATGCTCCTACTAGTGTGTAACAATCTTTGTTCTTCTAATTTGTACAACATTTTAAAAATTATTGCTTAGTTTGCAGAATTTGATCAGATAATGAAGTCTGACCCAGATCACTTAGCAGAGCTAGTTAAAAGAGTAAATCGCTGGCTTATCTGCAGTCGTTGGAAAAAAGTTCAGTGGTGTTCTCTCTCAGTTATTAAATGTGAGTATGTTTTATCAAATCCAATTTTTTTGTTAAATATAGAGCACAGCAATTATTATCACTTTGAAACGTGACCAAGGACATGTATAGCAGATGGTTACATACTTAAGTCTGAGTAATTGATTTGAAGGTTTGTGCGATTATTTTAATGCTTTGTGTTCGGTACATATAAGAGGGGTTAGGGCAGAGGGTTTTCCAATTGAGACATCCAGTCTATCACCAGTCTGCCGTGTCCAATCTGCTTGGGTTCTTACTGAAGCCTGAGTAAATACATGCACAGAAATAATTGGCTATCGCAAGCCTTAGGGAAAAGAGACTTCTGCATCACCAGGAAAGAACAGCTCTCTGCTGAATACATGGAGTCATTTAGTTCTGGGAAGTGCCTGCACAGGTTGTCCCACGCAGAAACTGCATATTTAAAACCTCTCTACTCCAGCAATTACTCCTGATCAGCAACTAAGTGCCTATCACTACTGAGAGGTAGCTTCTAAGTGCTTGGTCTGCCCAGTTTAGGAACAAAGTAATGTGGAATTCAGTTAAATTTCTCAACTAATTTATTAAAGGTGTCTGGGAGATAGGAAAAGGTCTGATACAGGATGTCAGGGATCTATAACAACATTATAGGCACAAGAGTGGAAAATATACATTAAGATGGGGGGAAAAAAAGGCATAAAGGCCTCATACCTTATGGTTGTTCACTTGGGACAGCAGAGTCGTGGCATCTGTATCTGCCACTGATTAGATGCTAGTTGTTGCTGTTCATACTGGAACAAACAAAAATTGTGAATTCTTATAAGTTTCAGGCATCTGAAATAGTAAACCTAAAATAATGTCTTTTAAGCTAGAAATGTATGCTTTTTAGTCTGTTTTTCAGAAAGAAAGGACAGAAAGTGTGTCACTGTGTCCAAAAAGTAGAAACTGGGGGAAGTAGTAGGCTGGTTTGATCTGCCTTTACTTTTTTTGTAGTATTTTCTGGGTAATTAAAAGCTAATTTTACCCCTAGAATAAGGCTGAGATAGATACACAAATAGTAGACTGCATCTTTGTGGTCACTGAAGTGCAGTAGTTAAATATCGGTGTGTTGACAAGCCCTGTGTTGAGTGGATGGCTGGCAGCAGCGTAGATCTGTAGGCGTCTGTGCTTCCTCTCCTAGATGTGTAAAAACTGAGTTTATTCTTGCACTTCTGAGCTATTCAGCACAAATGCCTGTGCCTTGACATGATTCCCTGTTTAACTTGCCTCCTGGTCCCAATCATATGAGTCTTTATATAAAGACTCTATTAGAACAACAGCAGGTGGAGGTGTTATTTTGTGTTCTCTCCTGTAGATGTTGCAGAGAAATGCTCAGCAAAGTGGCAGACACTTTATTTTCTCCAGTAAATAGTGGCTATTTGATTACCCTTCAGTACAGGACTTAGGCTTTGAGCTGAGCTTTTCTTGCTTGCTAAGTCCAGTAACTTTTCACTGAGGTTACTGGTATCTGTGAATTTGAGAGAGGGTTGAGGGGTGTGTGCAAGTGGGCACATGATCGATTCTTCCTGTTTGATTTGAGTGGAAGCCTCTGTCCCTGGCTCAGGCTTGTGAATTCTGTTGTCTGCTGTGTCTGAAGTGTAGCAGTTGCAGTACAAACCTAACTTCTAAGCACATGTAGTCTGCTTTCAGTTTTGAGCCATCAATTGTGTAAGTGCTATAGGAGTTGTGTTAAAGTGTATAAACCGTTGAGACTTAGTATCTTCTCTGTGCTTTCAGTGAAAAATAAGATAAAATATCGAGCCGGTGCCTGCATTAAAATACAAAAGACTGTTCGTATGTGGCTTTGCAAGAGAAAGCACAAACCACGGTAAGAGGATGTTCTTTGGTTGAAGAAAATGGATTTTTAATAGCATTTTCTTGTGAATGTAAAGAGGAGATTTACTCTGCTTAACTCAGTATACCTGAAGTCATAGAATGATGCTAAGCACAACTGAAGGACACTTTGAGAGGTGCCGTGTTCCTCCTCTCCCAAGGATGAATAGACTAAATCTGAACCTTTCCTAAGAGATGTTTGTTTAGCTCTTTGTTCAGAAAATCCTTCAGTGATAGCCTAGTTATTAAAAATTCTTAGTTAAATCTTTCTAAAAAAAATTTCAGCTCACTAAATGAAATTTAAACTCATTAACTTTTGTTCTTTACCCATTCACACCTTCCTTTATAGACCCTCTTTCATCTTAAATATAATTGTCTGTTCTATTTGCCCCTTCTTGAAATGAAGTCATTCCATTAGCTTTAATCTGACTGCATAAAATAATGATAGAAAAAATGTTTTGAGCATTAAGCTCTGCTGACACCATTTTGTTCTTTGACAGAGATCCAACTCTGTTCTTTAATAGCAGGGGACTTGTGATATATTTTATTTTACATCCTTTGATATAATTACAGGGTTTTTGTACCTTAGGATTTCTGACCATGTCCCTCTCTATTCAAGCTGTTCTGCATTCATCTGTAATGATTTGAATTAGTTTCTACTTTTTGTGTGTTGTTTTCCTTAATGCCGCTTCAGTTATTTTTTTTTCTAGAAAGACTGTCTCTGCAGCATTTTAAGCTGTATGTGTGGCCTTCAGTGTTGGTTCTTTAAAAAGCTCCAGATTTTCCTGACTGTTTTTTTTCTTTTTTTTTTGTTCCTCACCTGGCAAGGTCTAATGACTGGATTCCCTGCTGTGTATTTTTTATCTAATTCAGTCCCATTATTGCTCTTTGAGTAAGTGGCACAACTTAACCTTTTACCATTCCAGTCAAAATCATCTAGTGAACACTGATGATTAGTTATTGGGAAAAAAAACACCAAACCAACAACCCAACCCCACATAATTTCCAAAACAAAGAAGGTGTTTTTTCCATTTTAATTGTCTGTCTGCTAATCAGTTTTAGTTATTATGTGTAAAAGACTACATTTGATAGTTACTTTACGTGATAATGTTTGCATTTCAAAAACGAGGGTGAATTTTATCAGAAGGTTCCCCTATCTTCCTCTTTAATGTGAGCAATTAGTAGTAGTTTTAAACATACCACCTTGTAAAAATGTATTGAAGTACAAATAACCTCTTACCTTCACAGGATTGATGGCCTGATAAAAGTTCGGACACTGAAGATGAGGCTTGATAAATTTAATGAAGTAGTAAGTGTTCTGAAGGAGGGGAAGGCAGAAACAAGCAAGCAGGTTAAGGAGCTGGAACGTTCTATTGATGCTTTAATGACCAAAATTAAGGTATGCTAAGAATCAGAGAAGTAATGTATTATTACTGTAACAATAGACTTAATCTAAGTAGAAGACCAATGTTTTTGGAGTTTTTTTTGTTAATGTAGAGATCTTAATTTTCAGAGGCACTGGCTAAATCCTGTTGAAAATTATTTTGAATGTTAATCGTGAAACTGAATGTATACATCTAGACCATGGTATTATTAGCTGCATTTCAAAACATTGGAGGATTTAGAGCAAAAATGCATGTTGATATTGTGAAAAAAACTGCTAATAATATGCGTGTTGCTTTTATTATCAGAATAATGCATATTAACAATGTTTTCAATTAATCAGGTCTGAAAGATACAAGCAGATACAAGAGAGTTGTATTCCAGCTATGAGGGTTTCTTTTCCAGACTTGATAGTAAAGAGATTTCAGCTTGCTGCTGGTTATGTTGCAGGGTCTATAGTTCTCAGTGTCTTACCACAAAAGTACACAGGCAAAATAAAAGCATACTCGGATTTATTAATGTTAGAAAAAAATGTGTTGAATTTTTGTTTCCTGCAATGTTACAGCTTTGTACAATGTGCTGTATTAAGATTTTTCTATTTAAAGTCATGATTGAAAAGATTTAGAGAGTTAACTTATCAGCTTATTACAGCTTTGTACAATGTGCTGTATTAAGATTTTTCTATTTAAAGTCATGATTGAAAAGATTTAGAGAGTTAACTTATCAGCTTATAGTTCTCTCTTAAGATAATTTTGTTATTGTCATGATACAGCCTCAGAAAAGGTCAGCAAACACTCCATATTCCAGTTTTATTAGTGTACGGCAATGTGAATATTAAATTGGAGCTATTAATAAGATGTAAAGATATTAATAATAAAAGTTATTGTTTTAAGTATTTTCAGCCTATTGTTTGCTACTAATACCTTTTTAAAAATGGTTAGTCACAGCATGGCGCTTTTTCTGAGTGCTAGCACACATAGATAAGAAAACTATTCTGTGCCATGATGTGAAAGGCAGAGCCGTAAATAACCACTATAGCAGCTAAGAAAATGACACAAAATGCACATAGGAGACCCTTAGTTTTCATATTAACATGATAAAAATGTATTTCTGTTGCTTAAAAATGCAAAGTTCAAAAAAAAATGAATGCAAGTTTTAGAGAGAAGTTGTGTTTCATTGCAGTGATGAAATAGAGATACTTTGCATAGTTTTATATGAAAGGATTTTAGGAAGAAAGGGAAGGATGTGCTCAAGCTCCCCCACCCTGAAATGTATATGTAATTTAATTATACTGCTCAGTTTTCTAATTTCACTTAGTATTTTTTCAAACACAAAAATGTAATACACTCTTTTTATTTCATTTTACAGACCACTATAATGACTAGGGACCAGATACAGAAAGAATATGATGCTCTAGTTAGAAGCTCAGAGCAGCTTCTGAGTGCGCTGCAAAAGAAGAAGCAACAAGAGGAGGAAGCAGAGAGGCTACGACGCATCCAGGAGGAAATGGAAAAAGAAAGAAAGAGACGTGAAGAGGAAGAAAAACAACGAAGGAAGGAAGAAGAGGAAAGACGCCTGTGAGTCTTGAATAAGCTGCTGGGGATATAGAATGAGGAAGAAAATTAGGAAAGGCATTTTAATGAGGTCATTTTTCATACTCAAAGAATGTCCTTTAGATTGTACTCTCGGTGTGCTATGCACTGTTGAAATGTTTCCCTTCCCAGTGATTTATAAGGTAAATATAGTCAGAACAGAGTATGGAAGAAGTGATATGATACAGCTGGAAATACACATGGACCATTCTATGACTCTATGACTTGGAAAGTTTATTGACTTTAAATGTAGTGTGTGGTCATCAGACGTCTAATGACTTCTGTATTACCATTCAGTTTTTGGAAAATGTTTTCCTGTGTCTTCTTCACTTATATTGTAATAATATGTTTTCATTTCTTCCTCTTTTGTACAGGAAATCTGAGATTGAGGCAAAGAGAAAACAGGAAGAGGAAGAGAGGAAAAAGAGGGAAGAGGAAGAGAAGCGTATTCAGGTTAATGTTTTAATTTTGTGTGGGTTTGGTTTTTTTTTTCATTGTTATTGGGGTTTTTTGTTTGGGATTTTTTGTTGTTTTTTGTTGTTGTTTCTTTTTTTTTTTTAAACAATCTTTCACAACCTAGATTCTTCACTGAGTCTAATGAGACATTGCATGTCTCAGTCATTCAGCAGTGTTACTCTGTTAGTAAATGTAAGCTAAAAATCATGATGAGAGCATTGCAAGACAGATCACCTAGTTCTAGTTCATATACAAGTTCAGGTCTTATGAATAGAGGTGCATTAGGTTTTAAATAATTTTAAAAGTTATCTTGAAGCTAAAAATACCCAACACTGGAGAATCATGGTTTAGCCTTTAAACCTGTAGTAGATGTTCCACACCAAGCAAGTTTGGTGCTCTTTTAACAGAAGTCGCATGTGGACACATACTATGTCAACTACCAGCTTAACTGTAAACACTTCCAGATTATTGATGATAATGAGAGGACGGAGGATTGTCTTTAGTAGCTCCTTTTGGCTATATTCATGTAGAATAGATAGATATAGTTCAAACCTTGCTTCTCCATCCATTCCTGAAACTTCTTAATGATCCTATCGTGAACTCTCACTCTGAGGCATGTTTGACCCCTATACCTTTGTTTTCCTTTTGTTTTGTTGTCTTAAAAATTGCCTTGGGTGACCTGGGGGAGAGCAGTCTTGAGGAGAAAAAGCTTCCCCATAGGGAAGTAATAAAAAGTGCAGGACTGTGGTCACTGATGTTTATAGACTCTTTTAAGCCCTATCTGTGATTAATCAGAAGCAGGATATTTCTCCTGTATCTTCTTGTCCCTGGTGTGAGGCTAGTACTGCTTATCCTCCTTGCATCTGCATACCCTTTTCTATCACCTCAAACTTGTTCTTGATAAACAAGTTACTGGAACTAACAGAGAAGTTAGGCTATAACTGTATCAGAATAATAAGCACTATCAACCTGCAGAAGTTAAACATAAGAAGAGTGAGCTGCTATTTGGTTTGTCTCTAAATCATTGCTTGGAGACCATTGCAGATGTACCTAGTGTTTTGTGAGGAATTTGTAGGGTAAGTTTCCATTCAAGGACAGATTAAATGGACTAAGCTTTGTCCACTGAGGAGGCAAGATGACCTAATGACTGAAGGTTTAAAAACTTGGTCTGCCAAGCATTATGAGCATCTCTAGGAGTAGTGTTTAAGTTTCTTTCTGTCTGAGATGTGGATATGTGCAATACAGAATGAAATTTACACTTAGAAATGCTGCATTTGGATATGAAGCAGATTTGTAATCCATTAGGGTAGTTACTTCTTCTACATACAGTTAGTTGTTCATTATCTCTCCTATTAGTTGTTAGTGTCAGCTAATCTAAAATGGAATTCATAGAGTGAAGTCACTGGTGTTACTGCATTGCTTTAGTTCATGATGATAAATGACAAGTGTCTTGTTTTCTTTGGGCACTTAGAAAGGCATTGCTAAGGCTTGGCATTTATGACTTTCAGAAGTATGAATTGAATGGTCACATTTTACTTAACACATGTGCAAAACTTTTTGCTAAATAATGATGGTAAAGTGGAATTACAGATTTACTTTGCAGAGGCAGTATATCTGACTTGCTGCTCTTTACCATTGACATAAATTCAAAGACAATTTATGTCCACAAGGCTTCCAGTATTTGTCATGATCCCTTTCTGAAATGAAGCACGAACCTATATGCAAAGCAATGCCTGTTGCCAAGTGCAGAATATCAAGGCAGTAGTGTGTTAGTGCTGTGGAGAAGTAACCATATTGCTTTTTGTTATCTGAGTTTTAATGATTCTAAAAACTTTGAAGTCTGAATTTCATAATAGCTGACAAAAAGCATCGTGTATTTGTTTTTTAAATAAGGAATAATTGATTGGCACTTTAAAAGGTAATACAAGTAGTAGACAATAGTGATTTGATTAACTGTATGAAAACGAAGATGCAGTCTGTAGCTGTTTTGTTTTTCTTGGGTCAAACCAAATACTAATGCTGTTAATTTTCCAGTTCAGTAAATTTTGCATCTTTTGAAAGCTAAAAATATATCACCTGGCCTATGTTAGTAATCATTTGCTTATATAGCACTTTGGTTTAGATTGGATAAGATTAAAGCTGTGGTTTTATAAAACAGGCTGAAATTGAGGCTCAGCTTGCTAGAGAACGAGAAGAGGAAACCCAGCACCAGGCAGTGCTTGAACAGGAGCGTCGTGATCATGAACTTGCCATGAGAATTGCCCAGAGTGAGGCAGAACTGATCAGTGATGAGGCTCAGCTTGATTTAGGATTGCGCAGGTATGGGGTTAAGTAGTTACAGCTTTCTCTTTCTTTTTTGTTGTTGTTGTCTTCTTATCTTGATCCCTTTGAGAAGACCACACTCTTGTCGGTTCATGTGTTTTCATATTCATTAAATGGACCTTTTAGGTCCTTGTGTTGGAATATTTTTTTAAATTCTCTGCTGAGATTTGTTAGAAATAGATTGCTTTTGTATAAAAACTTCCTCTATTTTGCATCTTGCTTTAGCATTCTGTTTTTGAGTTTTGACAATGATGAAAACCAATTTAGATGACGATCTTTATGTCATTTAAAGTAGTGAATGGAATTTCTTTGGTGGTAAGTATAATTAAAGTGTACCCTTTTGAATACTCTGTGCTTCCAGTGGTATACAGAGAATTGATGTGTTATTTTTAACAAGAAGCCCTCTTTAAAAACAGAAATAGTAGTTATTTCTGTGTTCCATTTGGGTAGGGAGCTAGCCAGAAGCAGCTGCCATTTGGGAGCGGTTGTGTCAGGTTCTGGGTGGTGAGCAGCAGCGGCACGCACCATTCCTTCTGTATATCTCTTCATTTACTGTTATAACTGTTTTTTCCTGAACTTGTTTCTTCTTGTTGTTGTTCTGTTGAACTGTTCTTATTTCAACCTACACGGGTTTTTCCCTTTTCTACTGTCCCCTCCCCATTTAGCTGAAAGGAGGAGGAATGAGTGAGCACCCTCATGGCTCTTTGTGCCTGGCTGGACAAAACCATGACAATATTTAAAGTTTAAGCATTAGTAATTTCTTTGACAGGATTAATGAGTATATTTTTCAAAGAAGAGAAGTAATTTGTTTTGGCATTTGGTCCAGGATTTTTATTTGTGCTTATTCTATGTTGGATATAGAGTCGTAGAATGCTAGGGTTGGAAGGGACCTTTAGAGATCATCTAGTCCAACCTCCCTGCAGAAGCAGGTTCACCTAGATCAGATTGCATTGGAACGTGTCCTGGTGGATCTTGAAGATCTCTAAGGAAGGAGAGTCCACAACCCCCCTGGGCAGCCTGTGCCAAGGCTCCCTCACCTCAACAAAGTGGAACTTTTTCTGTTCCAGCTTCATCCCATTACCCCTTGTCCTGTTGCTAGACACAATATAAAAAAGGGATGCCCCAGCCTCCCGACACCTACCATTTAGATATTTGTAAATATTAAGGAGATCCCACCACAGTCTCCTTTTCTCTAGACTAAACAGCCTCAGCCTTACCTTATAAGAAAGATGTTCTAGTTGCCTGATCATCTTGGTGGCCCTGCACTGGACTCTCTCAATCAGTCTCCTGTCTCTCCTGAGCTGGGGAGCCAAGAACTGGACACAGGACTCAAGATGAGGCCTCACCAGGCCAGAGTATAGAGGGAGCAGAGCCTCTCTTGACCTGCTGGCCACAGTCTTCTTGATGCATCCCAGGATGCCATTGGCCTTCTTGGCCACGAGGGCACATTGCTGGCTCATGATTAGTTTATTATCAACCAAGACTTCCCAGGTCTCTCTCTGCAGAGCTGCTCTCTTGCAGGACAATCCTCAGTCTGTACTGGTGCATGGGATTGTTCCTTCCCAGCTGCAGGACTCTGCACTTGCCCTTGTTGAACCTCATGAGATTCCTTTTTGCCCAACTCTCAAGCCAGTCAAGATCCTGCTGAATGGCAGCACAGCTTCTGGGGAACCAACCAGTCCTCCCAGTTTGGTGTCATCAGCAACCTTGTTGATATGCTGGACTTTGCCTAGATTAATCCAGTTTTATTACTCATCTGCAATTTGAAACTCCGTGCAATAAGGTATTTACTGCACCCCATGAGACCCGCCTGGACATGTACCTATGTGACCTGATCTAGGTTGACCTACTTCTGCAGGGGGGTTGGACTAGATGATGTCTAACAGTCCCTTCCAACCCTACCATTCTGTGATTCAGTGATTCTATGATAACATAAGTGCTTAGCAAGTGCTAAACGATTTATTACTTAAGTTACAAAAATAGTTACCTTTTGTAAACTAAAGTTATTACACAATTTGTGCGACTTTTTGAAACCTCTACTATAACATATAGCACCAAAATAAGCTAGCTTCTGTGAAGGTCTTGAGTGTGTCTTTTCTAGGCCTTGTGTTGGAACAATCCAAGTGAGCTTATGATGTATTCAGTGCTACACGTGTGTACCTGTGAGTTTTCAGTGTGGCAGTTAGGCTCAGTGTCTTTTCACAGCTTGCAAGAAGAAGCTTACCTGTCCTGTTCCCAGAGTAGCTATTTTAGGATTGCTGTTATTTCTTGTGATATGCTTATCTAGGCATAAAATATATCTGTAGCATTTCTCAAAATCTTTGATTTTGAAAGACGAGATTTGGGAGAGGAGAGTGAAGAAAGAGTGGGGGAAAATTTCTCTTGTATGCTTTTCCTGGTGATTTTTGTTTAACTATTTAATTTAACATGCTTGAATGAGAAAGGAGAATGTTGGGTAATCCTGTTTCTCTTTTAAAAACAAACAAATATATAAAATAGGACTGTAAGCAAGATATGAGAGAGCAGGAAATATATGACCCACCTTTTCCCACTTCAGTTTATTGGGATAGTAGCTAGGAAGTAGTCTATCTAACATAAATATCTTCTATTTGCAGAGCCAATGGAACAAAGCTGCAAATGACTGCGTATGGCACTCTTTTCCATTTGAAGGCTCTAATAGAAAAAAAAGCAACACTAATTAATCCAAAGAAAATTGATACAGTCTTTCTATTTACCAATAACCCACAATAATAATCTTGCATCTGGAAACTTGAAATCCATTTTTAATACTTTATATCCACTACTTTGCTCACC
>WBNH01000420.1:55938-73482 GCA_013401255.1 Urocolius indicus | reverse complement strand
ACTGATTGACTGTTAATTCATGTTGTGCATGAACTAACAGAGTAGTCATGAACTAACAGAGCCTCAAATTCTACAGTCACTTCCACTCACATCACTCTGCAGGTCATAGGCCTGCTTTGCGTGGATCACATCATTCTGGTCAGGAAGGCAGGTCCACTGGTGGATGTACTGGCGATAGTCCGCGTCACTGACCAGGCTCTGGCCCTGCTTGGCTGCCTGCACCGACATGGCATCCACCGGCATGTGCACCTGGGCCTTGGAATCATGGTACGCCTTCCTGTAGATGCGGTCGTTCTGCAGCTGCATGGCCCGTGCAGCCCACGACAGCTTGGGGTCGTCCTGGACGCTTGGGCACCCGATGTAGTGCCCCTTCTGCTTCTCGTGGGTCTCTTTGTACTTGTACTAAGAAATGCAAAAAACAACTATTACAAGAAACAGAGAATTTGGGCTGAATTTGTCATAATATCACAGTGTTACTGATCACACATGGCCTTTTTAATGTTGTGAAATATACTCATTGAGAGTTTAGAAATGCCAAATGCATTCTTGCTCCATGGCTTTGGTTTATTTTGATTGCACTTCAAAACCTGGAAGTTGTAGAAAAGAGGGAGTTGGCTTGTTCTCCTTAGTGACAAAGCAATAGAACAAGAGGAAATGGCCTCAAGTTGCACCAGGGGAGGTTCAGGTTGGATGTGAGGAGGAATATCTTTGCTGCCAGGGCTGTCAGGCATTGGAAGGGGCTGCCCAGGGAGGTGCTGGAGTCACCATCCCTGGAGAGGTTTCAGAGCCGGGTGGGTGTTGCACTGAGGGCAATGGGCTGGTGGGTGATGGGGCTGAGACAGAGGCTGCACTCCATGACCTTAAAGGGCTCTGCCAGCTGGAAGGATCCTATGACTATATGATTCTAATACTGTCCAATCTCAATATTCCTTTTGGAAAATGTTGCTCATTTTCTTTCTATAGAGGCTTCTTCGTTAGTAGGTTTTCAATATGAACTTGGTGCTTTTTAGTGCTATACACAGCTCATTACTTCCTTACTGATTCTCAAGCCAACTGAAAATATATGTAAAGGAAGAACATACGTCACTCGCAATATCTCTCGATGCCTTTGCACTCCGGATTGGAATTGCATCAGCTCTCATGTCATAGCCCTTCTTTTTGGCTTCTTCCCAGGCTTGGACATAAAGCTTCTACACAAAAGAAAACAGGAAAAAATGCTTCTCAATATGCTGAAAGGTGGAATTTCTACATTTCATAAAATTTTCTTAAAATTGTAAGTAATGCACGTTTACGAGACGTTTATGGTGAAAGAAATGCTTACCGGGTTCCTGAGTTTCTGTTGCTTTAGTGTCTGCTTAAATGGCTACTTACATGGCTAACGTTAGCTGCGTTGGCCTTGGCTAACAAAATACTCGGTGTGTCAGGCATGACGTGAATGGATGTTTTATCCGCGTCCCAGGCCTCTGTGTACAGACGCTAGGAGAGAAGAAAATATCCCTTTAAACAGCTTCTTTATGCGTGTCAGGATGGAAAGACTGCAAGCTTGAAAGCAGCAGGTATCAGAAATATATTCATGGTACAAAAGTCAAAGCAGAAAAAGAGATATATAACCAAACTAACACATTTCTCCAACGTTTTACAAACTGCCAAGAGTGCTTCGGGCAATATTCAAACCTAGTTTTTACCCTAACATAGCAAAGCTTCTCATCAAACAGCTCAAGAAGACTTTGTACTTCTTCATTATTTCTCAGACTAAGTTGGCACAGCAATAGATTTATGTGGGAAACTGCTGTAGTAAGAAACTTACATTACTCTGCCATATCTGTAAGAGGTGTTTGACTGATGTTGTTTAACGAAGAGAGGGAGTAGATACGTTATGACTTTCATCCTCCAGGTCTGAGACCAACTGCAGAAGCTTCCCATCCAGAGAACAAAAGCTGTTCCCACACATCATGTTCATTGTGCAGTATGACATTCTATCAGCAATGCATCAATATAGCAGATGCACTAAAAGCCTCAGTGTTCTGCTGAATCCTATCCTATAGCAGGGTTGTGGCACCACAGCCTCTGGACATACCCTGACCCCTTGCTGGAACACTGTTTCTGCAGGTTTTACAGTGTTGTCTAAGAACAGCAAAAAGATTTTGCCTGTTGTGTCAAAGATGAGATTTCTGTAGTGAAGTAGCATGCAGAAAATAGAAAAAACCATACCAAACAAACACTTAAAAATAAGATTTCAGCTGAGATGGGAGGCAGGGGGAAATTCACCAAAATACTTAGTGTTACTCTTGAAAAATATGTGATTCAGGTGATAATTTTTTTTCTGGGCATTTTTATTGAGTGTTCAGTTCAGACAGAGCCCTGAGATAGAGCTTTGCTGTGCAATGGCTGAATTTGGACATTCATTTCTCTAAGTCCACAATGAAAGTGTTTAGTCTGATTTTGTATTTTTCACCTCATGAACAAGTTCTGTTAGTTAGCAATACCAAAAAAAATCCCACCAAAAACCCCTCACCTTGTTCATTATCTCAGCATTTTGCTTGGCTAAGACCATGGCCAAAGAATCTGTCACGCTGGTAAACTTGATTTGGTCTGCTGGTTGGCGATATTTCCTGTCACTCAGGATTTCTCCAGCTTTCTTGGCTTTCTCGACTTCCAAGGAACCAATGGGGACCCATCCAATACCTCTTAGCCATTCCAAGTCTGATTTGTAAACAGCCTGGAAAAATAATGTGGAAGTTCATTAAATATGTGCAAGTGTCATCAAATATTGAGCATAAATGAGCACAACTAAGTCTATGTGAACAATTCTATGTATTTCTGCAGAGCAGCAGGATTTGGTTTAACAAAAATTTGTTGTTTTTAAAGACTTAGGGAAACAATTGTTAGATAACAAAAATATTAGAGTTATTGAAGAACTCCACAAATACCAGAGCTACACACAAATGACACCTCAGGCTAAGGACTGAGAAGACAAAATTGAACATCAATTGGATGTCAGAGTATTAAATATTTCATCTCTATCAACATGTCTGATGCAAGCAACTGAAGTGTAAAAATTCCCTTGTACAAGACCCAGTATTTGTAATTACAATTGTAAGGATTTACTCACATCACTCTGCAGATCATAGGCCTTCTTAGCATGGATGACATCATTCTGGTCAGGCAAACAGATCCACTGATGCAGATAGTGCTTGTAATCAATGTCGCTCACCAACCCTTGGCATTTCTTGGCCAACACGATTCCCAGCATGTCCACTGGGCTGCTGAAGTGTGTCTTTGTCTTCTCAAAGGCTTTCTTGTACTCCCTGTCACTCTGGATCTTGGCCACGTGCATGGACCACATCATCTTCGGATCGTCCTCGATGTTGCGGGCGCCGATGTGGTGGCCAAGCTGCTTGCGGTAGCCTTCCTTGTACTTGTACTGAAATTAAGCAGGTTCATATTGACATGGTATAGCTACAAATTAACAGATGTTTCTCACAGTTTATCATAACCATTACCATATTATTTGGCCACAATATCATCTAGATCTTTCTACTGTTTTATTAATGTTCATATGAAAAGGATTATTCCATGTATCACCCCTGATTGTTTAATCTATCATACTTCCAGTTAGCTAAACATTGAATGTAGCACACCAACAAGCTCGATATTCTACATTCTTTTAGTATTACCATTAAAAATATAAACTTATTTTAAAAGCTTATTGATTCTCTAATAAAAGATTACAAAACACCTTGATGAAGATAGTCTGAATTGGTCTTCATACTGACAGTTTAGGAATCAACATCAGAGGAACAAGGACCATAAAAAAATAGTCCTCTGTCTTAGTGAAGTTCCCTCACCCCAGCAGCAAAACCTGTCAGTCTTTGCTCATTTCTTTTCCCTGTTTTTGTTATTCAGACATCTTGAATTTCTATATGGGACTTGGACAGGACCATTTTTTTCCTCAGGGAAAGTCAATAATTTAGAGCTTTTAGACTTTATTTACCACTGTATCTATTCTGAGGAGAGATTTTAAAGTATTTCTTATTTTGAATCAGAAATTAATTTGACAAACTCTAACAGTTACATTGATCATCCAACTTAAACATCCATGGGCATCACTGGAACTATTTCTGGGGGCATGGAAATAATCCTCATATTCATTTATTACTGTGATAAACACCTCATGAATAAAAACACTGGCTATCCATCCCTTTTATGTACTGAGGCCCTGCAGCAAAATCACTGGACTTCATTATTAGCTATTGTATAAACGTCAGGTATTACATTAACAGACAATGGAACAAACATTCTGATTATTTTCCACTAGCAAATCCAAACAGACATGGAAAAAAAAAAAACCCTGCTTACATCACTGGCAATCTCTCTGGATGCTTTGGCAGCTTGGATAGGGATGGCATCGAAACGCAAATCGTGACCCTTCTTCTTTGATTCCTCCAGAGCCAGCCTGTACATTTTCTGTGAGAAAAATATCCACAGTTTTGTTTCAAAAAAAAAAAACCCAAAATCACACTTCAGTTAAGTACATATGTGTAGCAAAACAAATTAAGTCCCTTAACAATACTGTTAACGTTCAGACAACTTAAATATCTGAACGAAGCTCTATCTTCTCCAGAAAATACAGAAATGCAAACTTCAAAGCCCTTGTAATTGTCCTGTAAATGCCTGGAAAGTGGCAATCATTTAGGGAAGGCAAGGAAAGGAATATGCTAAAAGTTAAATGATTTATTTCCATACCTTGCTATAGAAATGATTTCTCATTTATGGCAGATAATGTATTTTCAAGCCCAATTTGATATCCAAAAGGTAAGTTCCAGCAAAATAACTACTCTGATTTTAGCAATGGAGTTTGCAATTTGTGATCAAATTTAAACTAAATTTAAAGCAAACAGTGCAACACTATTATAATCTTAATCAAAAGTCAGAGATGAGAAAATGATACTTGTCAGAAATCCTTTAATTCTCTCAACTCTTCAGTTTCACTCACCTGACTGTACTGCAACTGGTTTTGTTTAGCTAGCAGGATTTCTGGTGTGTCGGGCATGACATGAATCGTGGTCTTATCTTTGTTCCATGCTTCAGTGTACAAACGCTAATGAAGAGTAGAGGAAGAGATTAGTTTTGCATTCCAAAACAAGCTGATATCTGATGAATCAGGTAAAACACAGAGAGCACCAGGTAAAATTACAGAAAATACAAGGTGGGTAAAGAGTTGTATATGTCATCACGTATTTAACTATTGTTAAAAAGAGAATTTATCTCAGGAAATGGAACACTTAAAAAACTGCAACGTTACTTCAGGAGTAATGAATAAACCAAAGCATTAGAACTGCTTGCTGCACACACATGTCAAAGAAAAGGACAAAATGGAATAGGCAGAATGTCACAACAAGGTTGAGTTTTTCATTATCTGGCCTAATGCAATGCAATTGAAATGAACAGAGCACACCATCTGAACTTCACAAGTGATGTTCATCATTGCATTTCTAGTCCTATCTCCACGGTTTAGGCAGACTGCTGATGTGTTACCTAATCAAATCAAGACTCACCTTGTTCATCGTCTCTGCATTGTGCTTGGCTAAAACCATCTCAAGAGAATCAGTGACACTAGTGAACTTGATCGTGTCTGGAGGCTGACGGTACACTTTATCACTCAAGATCTCTCCTGCCTTCTTGGCTTTTTCAACTTCCAAGGAACCAATTGGGACCCAACCAACACCTCGTAACCATTCAAGGTCAGACTTGTAGTAGTTCTATCAAGAAAAAAACAACCCCAAAACCAAACCACAGGTTATTCTAGTGACACATTTTACACTGTGCATCTTTTGACAGTTCAGTAACTTCACTGTCAACTTTCAAGCAAAATCATTTCAAAGCTACAAAGAAAATCTTAGAATGTGTTGGTCTGGTCCACCTATGTAAAATATCAAATCTTCTCCTCACCAACAAGTAAATCGCAAAGAGCTTACATCACTCTGCAGGTCATAGGCCTTCTTAGCATGGATGACATCATTCTGGTCAGGCAGACAGATCCACTGATGCAGGTAGTGGCGGTAATCAATGTCGCTCACCAACCCTTGGCATTTCTTGGCCAACACAATTCCCAGCATGTCCACTGGGCTGCTGAAGTGTGTCTTTGTCTTCTCAAAGGCTTTCTTGTACTCCCTGTCACTCTGAATCTTGGCCACGTGCATGGACCACATCATCTTCGGATCGTCCTCGATGTTGCGGGCACCAATGTGGTGGCCAAGCTGCTTGCGGTAGCCTTCCTTGTACTTGTACTGAAATAGATGTCAAGATATTCTAGATCACCTCTAAATATCAGTTACTCATATGACATATTTTCAACAATAAACTCTCCAAATTTTTTCTGTAACCTACAGTCCAAAAAACAAATTGTCAAAGCAATGCTGGGGCTATTACCATGGATTCTCACAGGAAATTGTTGATGTCCGAGTTAGAACCCTAAACAGAGATTTAAGACAGGTTTTTGGAAAAAAACATCCTTCACAAGTAATTAGTGGCAAATAATCCTCTCATTAAATATAGCTAGTCCATATCAAATATAATAAAATATATTATGTTATGATTTAATTATAGATACAGGTTTATAACCTCTAAAATGAACATGATGGCAGCATTATAATTGGCCTTACAACTTCTCAACACTTAGTTCTTACTATTAAGTCTTGACAAATGGGTAATAATTTGCTTCCAGAAAGTCTATTCTTTCAGATCACAGTTGAATTGAAATGCCTTTTACAGAATCCAGGTTGCAGGGGGATCTGATGTCATCTCACAAAGAAACAAAACGAGTAGTTTCTTACATCACTGGCAATTTGCCTGGAGGCTTTGGCAGCTTGGATGGGGATAGCATCACTTCTCAAATCATAGCCTTTCTTCTTTTCTTCTTCCATTGCCTGTTTGTAGAGTTTCTAGGTGAAGAATTAAACAACAGGATTCAATGGGATTCGTTCCATATGTCACATTCTTTGCAAAATAACTGCTTGTGAGTAGTTTTTTAACATTGTGTAGAGATTTTCTCTAGCCCAGCTTCATCTGACTTTTCTAACTCAAAGCCTCAGATCAGCAGTGGATGCAAATTCATTCCAAAGGAAGACTTTTGCTAAATATATAAGCTTTCAATAATTTAAACAACATAACATTGATTCCAATTTTAAACTATTCTTCCATACAAGTGGAGTAAAACACACTTTTTAAAGCCACTTCTTACTCATGTGAATTTATTTGCCTAAAATTGGGGTCAATGCTCTGCAGAATTTTGCTGGAAATGACCATTTTGGTATTTCCAGTGTTGGAATTAATTTCCTGTCTTCCCAACAGTATGCACTACGGCACAAATGACTCCCAAAAGTTCACTGGAGATGCACTGCTTCTCCTGGAGTTTATTCTCAGTAGATCTCACTGTTGTAGGTATGCACTACTGTACTAATATGCACACGATGTTTTTAAAGCCACGGTTTTGAAGATAGATACTAAGGGTTAAAGAAATCAGTACCACCAACTGTATAAGGTTGTATAAGTACTGATGATCCAGCTGTGAAACAGAGCAGTTACATTTGGAGGGCTAACACACTCACCACACTGTAGTTCTGCATGTTCTGCTTTGCCAGTGTGATTTCAGGTGTGTCAGGCATCACATGGATTTGTGTCTTGTCTTTGTCCCAGGCCTCAGTATACAAACGCTGCAGGAGAAATAATGCATGTTAAAGAGCAGAATAAAATGGTGACTGCTTGGAGATCTCCTAAAACATAAGAAGAATTACAGATCCATACCCCAAGTCTAAAAAAACCTATTCCTCATATAGCAATGAGATTTTAAATTCACTCCTCTTGACACTTAACATCCAGGTTAAGAATTTGTAAACCTAGAAAGAAATCTGTTGCAAGAAGGCACAGTTGCTAAGAACAAGGCCTGTTTGAAAGAGGAAATGCTTTCACTGACAAGCAGGATTGAGGTCAGGGTCACAGCTTCAAAAAGCTCTTACATTTTGAGGACTATATTGAATCATTTAAAATACAGATCTTTGAAAGACTATCCTAAATCAAGTAGTTTATTAATTACTAGGTTATTAGATAAACTTGATAAGTTATTAGATTTATTAGACAATCTTATATTAAAAATTAGATGAAAATTAGCTAACACATTATAAGATACATAGCAGAGTATGAGCAAAGCTTTGCAATAGATAATTCCACATTAACTTAATGGCTTGGAAGATATTATTAAATTAACATTTGCTAAAAATAAATTATCTGTTGATTACCAAGAATGTAATTGCAAATCTGAACAAGTAATCCTGACCTCCAGGGTTTAGGCAGACTGCTGATGTGTTACCTAATCAAATCAAGACTCACCTTGTTCATCGTCTCTGCATTGTGCTTGGCTAAAACCATCTCAAGAGAATCAGTGACACTAGTGAACTTGATCGTGTCTGGAGGCTGACGGTACACTTTATCACTCAAGATCTCTCCTGCTTTCTTGGCTTTTTCAACTTCCAGGGAACCAATTGGGACCCAACCAATGCCACGTAACCATTCAAGGTCAGACTTGTAACAGTTCTATCACAAAAACACAAAGACATCTGTCTCATTAATACTGCCAATCAAACATTTCTCATGTACCCTGTTACTAGTGCTTACATTTTTGTAAGTTGCCTTCCTCTTAGTTCAATCTGCAAAACAATCTCTGCTAGCAACCTAGATCCAGACCTGATATCTATCTTCTGAGGTACCAGTCACACAAGAACATGTTGGGGAATGGTCAAAGAGTAATGGATTAAAAAAAACTCCTGACTGAAAGCCAGTATAAACTTTTCCTATAACATTTGTTTCTAACAAATAAATGGTCACCTACTAAGAATAGCAGGTCATCATTTAAATCATTTTCTCAAAGACAGAATAAAGACATTCTCTCTCCAATAAGACATGCTAACTAAACAAAAGTCATACTGGTCAATTTACTTTTATCTCCTTTTCATCTGCATATGTATTATTCAGATTGCCTATTATGAAGGATTATATGGAGCTAATTCTACTGTTCAGCTAAATGACAAGCTGTATATAAACCTTCATGATACCCAACCTTCTTTCTCACAGATTCATTCACTCCTAAAAATCTTATGACTTCTCTTGGAAATAGTGAAGTAAAATGCAATGTGAAAATGCACTATGTGAGAGAGAGAGCTCAACCTTCTACAGTTTATATTCAAACGAAATTACATACTCTTTACAATTCAACCACTTTTCAGTGAGTACTCACATCACTCTGCAGATCATAGGCCTTCTTAGCATGGATGACATCATTCTGGTCCGGCAGGCAAGTCCATTCATGGAGATAGTGCTTGTAATCAACATCGCTCACCAACCCTTGACATTTCTTGGCCAACACAATTCCCAGCATGTCCACTGGACTGCTAAAGTGTGTCTTTGTCTTCTCAAAGGCTTTTTTGTACTCCCTGTCACTCTGGATCTTGGCCACATGCATCGACCACACCATCTTCGGATCGTCCTCGATGTTGCGGGCGCCGATGTGGTGGCCAAGCTGCTTGCGGTAGCCTTCCTTGTATTTGTACTACAGGCAAAAACATGAACCCTGAGTTACAGCTCCGTTTTCTTTATGCACCTAGCAGCCCCTCTGTAACAAATTCCAGAAAACTTTGCATGTGAAACCACAGAGACTTGAGAGTGAAAAGTGCTCAGCTGATGAACTGCAGTGTAGAGATACAACAGGCTTTGTGTTGCAATATCTGCCTGATGTGACATATGTTAAGATTTATTACTCTGCATTAGATTAAAAAAGCCCCTGACCTGGAACCTCAGGGGCAAGCACACTGGCAGTCCTGAGGACACGAAAACACCTCAAATTCTACTGCACTGCACTAGAAGATGTAGCCGCAGCACCAGGAGGGACGTTGCTTTGGATCATGTTCATCATCAAATCCCATAGTTTTGCACTCCACACCTACACACTCCTCTGCAACTCCACATCCATAAGAGGCAGTGACAGCTACAAGTACACCCTCCATAACCACCATGGTAACAGATGAACTAAATGGTAATGACAGTCAAGAACTGTGCTGACTCCATTGCAATGAGGCTGTAAACCCTGGGTTTCAACCACCAGCACCCAGCAACTGCCCGACAGCATGAGCTGCCCAGGGCTCCCCTGTACTCACATCACTTGCAATGTCTCTGGAAGCTTTGGCAGCCTTGATAGGAATGGCATCTGCCCGCATGTCGTAGCCCTTTTTCTTCTCTTCCTCCATCGCCAGCTTGTACAGTTTCTGAAACACAAACAGCCATTCTCCTCCAACAACCCTTCCTCACGGGCACAGCTGTGTCCCAGCTCAGGGACACAACCCCACCTCCAACACCCACCTCACTGTAGTTCACTTTGTTCTGCTGGGCCAGCAAAATACCAGGTGTGTCTGGCATAATGTGAATGCTGGTCTTATCCTTCTCCCAGGCTGAGGTGTACTGGCGCTGAAAACAGGAGCACAGCCTCCAGTGAGATCAAACACACACAGGGCAACAAACCCAAACACACAACTAGGTGCTCCTCTCCTTCAGGTTGCAAGCAGAAGCAAATCTCACCTGGTTCATAATCTCAGAGTTGTGCTTTGCCAGAACCATGGGCATGGAGTCAGGGATGCTGGTGAATTTGATGGTGTCTGGGTGCTGACGATACTTCTTGTCGCTCAGGATGCTGCTCGCTCTCTTGTTCTTCTCCTCATCCAGGGAACCAATTGGGGACCAGCCAATGCCCCTCAGCCACTGCAGGTCTGACTTGTAGACATTCTGAAAGGACAGGCAAGGACACAAAGCAGCTCAGCAACCTCCTCACTACATTCAACAACTCCTAACAAGTCAAGCTCTGCCTACCAAAACGTAATCACATCAGCCACTACTAAAGGGACTCCCATTAAACTCAGCTCAACAGCCTGACTCCCCGTGCCTACAACTGCACAAGCAGATGCTAAGCAACTTTTCATCTTCTTAGTGTCCTCAGTAAAGACCTTCTCCATGTGGTATGCTGCTTGCAAAATGCTCAAGGCAAGACAGGACTCTGCTGTGACTAGAACATGACTTCACAGAAGATTCATCCCTGCCTCTTCTCAACATCTACTCTCAGCAAGACAGTACAGACACAACACAGTCTCACAGAATCAGTCTGGATTTAGGCTCTCCACCTGAAACTTCTCCTATAAATATAGAGATCACAACAGAGGTGTCATGTTCTGACACAGCCAGTAAGGAGCAACTTACATCACTCTGAAGGTCGTACACTCTCCTGGCTTGCACCACATCGTTCTGGTCCGGCAGACAGGTCCACCGATGCAGAGGGTGCTTGTAATCAACATCGCTCACCAGCTCCTGACATTTCTTGGCCAACACAATTCCCAGCATGTCCACTGGGCTGCTGAAGTTGGTCTTGGACTTCTCAAAAGCTTTCTTGTACTCCCTGTCACTCTGGATCTTGGCCACATGCATCGACCACACCATCTTCGGATCGTCCTCGATGTTGCGGGCGCCGATGTGGTGGCCAAGTTGCTTGCGATATCCCTCCTTATACTTGTACTGTGCAGAGGTAGAGAAACTATATGAGTTTCACATTGGCTCTTCTCCCTCCTGACACTATTCTGCAGCTGCCCCTGAGCAAGAGCTTTGCTAATGCTGCCTCACAACAGCACCGTGTTTTGAGGTGTCTAAGCACAGCAGGTCCCTCTCTGTCCTAGGCTTCCATCCAACCCTAGCACTGGGCCACAGGAGGTACATGAAGGACCAGACAAACTCCAACCAAGCAACCCTGGATAAGAGCTGACAGGAAAGATGGGGAGAGACTCTTTATTAGAGAGTGTATTGATGAGGGAAAATGATTATAAATTGAGAGGGGACACCTTAGGTAAGATTTTAGGAAGAAGCTCTTTGCTGTGAGGGTGCTGAAACAATGGACAGGCTGCCCAGAGAGGCTGTGGCTGCCTCATACCTGGACATGTTTGAGGCTAGATTGGATGAGGCACTGAGCAATCAGAGCTAGTGGAAGGAGTCCCTACATATGGCAGGGCATGAGGAGTGAGATGAGCATTAAGGTCTCTTACAACACAAACAATTCTAAAATGTATAAATTATTTCTACACAAATATTCCTGAAATGTCAGGAAAAACTAAGCAGAGCCTGCAACCAAAGGCTCTGTGTACTCACATCACTTGCAATGTCTCTGGAAGCTTTGGCAGCCTTGATAGGAATGGCATCTGCCCGCATGTCGTAGCCCTTTTTCTTCTCTTCCTCCATCGCCAGCTTGTACAGTTTCTGAAACACAAACAGCCATTCCCCTCCAACAACCCTTCCTCATGGGCACAGCTGTGTCCCAGCTCAGGGACACAACCCCACCTCCAACACCCACCTCACTGTAGTTCACTTTGTTCTGCTGGGCCAGCAAAATACCAGGTGTGTCTGGCATAATGTGAATGCTGGTCTTATCCTTCTCCCAGGCTGAGGTGTACTGGCGCTGAAAACAGGAGCACAGCCTCCAGTGAGATCACACACGCACAGGGCAACAAACCCAAACACACAACTAGGTGCTCCTCTCCTTCAGGTTGCAAGCAGAAGCAAATCTCACCTGGTTCATAATCTCAGAGTTGTGCTTTGCCAGAACCATGGGCATGGAGTCAGGGATGCTGGTGAATTTGATGGTGTCTGGGTGCTGACGATACTTCTTGTCGCTCAGGATGCTGCTCGCCCTCTTATTCTTCTCATTGTCCAGGGAACCAATTGGGGACCAGCCAATGCCCCTCAGCCACTGAAGATCTGACTTGTAGACATTCTGAAAGGACAGGCAAGGACACAAAGCAGCTCAGCAACCTCCTCATTCCATCCAACCACTCTTCCTACCATGCCAAGCTCTGTCTAGCGAAACACCTTCCTCTGCATCAATCCACCAGCCACCATGAAATGGATCCCTGGTATGCTCAGCTCTCCACATCCTGGCTCCCCATGCCTGCAACTGCATACGCAGGAGCTAGGAAACTTGCAAACCCTCTTTACCCATTTTTTTAGTGTCCCCGGAAAGATCTGCCCCATGTGGCAATCTCCAGCTGGCAGAGGCAGAGGAGGATGCTGATAACTCATCACCTAATGTTCTTCACACTATTCACCACCACACACACCTGGCTTGACTTTGTCTCATTTTTTTCCTCCAGAAGAATTTATTTGGCTCTGTTGCCCTTCTCCTGACAGACAGAATTCTTGCATCTGAAAAATGCTCAAGGCAAGACAGGACTCTGCTGTGACCAGGAAGCACAACCTCACATAAGATGCATCCCTGGCTCCACTCAACATGTACTCTCAGCAAGACAGTACAGACATAACACAGTCTGACAGAATCAGCTGGACTTATGCTCCCTACCTGGACCATCTCTAATAAAAATACAGAACACAAAAGAGANTGCTTGCGGTAGCCTTCCTTGTATTTGTACTACAGGCAAAAACATGAACCCTGAGTTACAGCTCCGTTTTCTTTACGTCTCTGTGGAATAAACTCCAGAAAACTTTGCATCTGAAACCACAGAGACTTGAGATTGAAAAGTGCTCAGCTGATGAATTGCAGTGTAGAGCCACGAAAGGCTTTGTGTTGCATTATCTGCCTGATATGCCACATGTTAAGAGTTACTACCCTGCAACTCAGATTAAACAAAGCCCCCATATTATGTCAGCAATAGGGAACACCTGAAGGGAAATCAATACCACCTATGTAAAATATCAGCTAGTGACCTTCAACACTGATACCCAAATAAACTTCTGCACAACTTGTTCTGCAGATAAAATGTGAGAAGACACAGATACAGAACTGGAAGTTTAAATAGAGACTCCAAAAACATATATATGGAACATTTCTTCATATGGCAATATATAACAAAATGATAAAAAACTATTCACTTCTATAAGGACTTTATTTTTACACTGAGGTTTTATTTGGGTTTTCTTCCCAAATGTCCAGTTCAGTTGTGTAGCTGGAACCACAGGGGCAAGCACACTGGCAGTCCTGAGGACAGGACAACACTTAAACACCCACTCTGTTTCACTTAAACATACTGCCACAACACCAAGAGAGAGGCTGCTGTGGATCATGTGCATTACGCAACATCCCTAGTTTCACACTCTACACCTACACACTCCTCTGCAACTCCACACTCATAAAAGGCAGAGACAGCTACAAGCCCAACCTCCACAACCACGGTGGTTATGCACGAGCTGAATGGTAATGACAGGTAAGAGCTGTGCTGACTCCATTGCAATGAGGCTGCAAACCCTGGGCTTCAACCACCAGCACCCGGCAACTACCCGACAGCATGAGCTGCCCAGGGCTCCCCTGTACTCACATCGCTTGCAATGTCTCTGGAAGCTTTGGCAGCCTTGATAGGAATGGCATCTGCCCGCATGTCGTAGCCCTTTTTCTTCTCTTCCTCCATCGCCAGCTTGTACAGTTTCTGAAACACAAACAGCCATTCCCCTCCAACAACCCTTCCTCATGGGCACAGCTGTGTCCCAGCTCAGGGACACAACCCCACCTCCAACACCCACCTCACTGTAGTTCACTTTGTTCTGCTGGGCCAGCAAAATACCAGGTGTGTCTGGCATAATGTGAATGCTGGTCTTATCCTTCTCCCAGGCTGAGGTGTACTGGCGCTGAAAACAGGAGCACAGCCTCCAGTGAGATCACACACGCACAGGGCAACAAACCCAAACACACAACTAGGTGCTCCTCTCCTTCAGGTTGCAAGCAGAAGCAAATCTCACCTGGTTCATAATCTCAGAGTTGTGCTTTGCCAGAACCATGGGCATGGAGTCAGGGATGCTGGTGAATTTGATGGTGTCTGGGTGCTGACGATACTTCTTGTCGCTCAGGATGCTGCTTGCCCTCTTGTTCTTCTCATTGTCCAGGGAACCAATTGGGGACCAGCCAATGCCCCTCAGCCACTGAAGGTCTGACTTGTAGACATTCTGAAAGGACAGGCAAGGACACAAAGCAGCTCAGTAACCTTCTCACTCCATGGAACCACTCCTCCTACCATGCCAAGCTCTGCCTACCAAAACACTTTCCTCTGCATCAATCCACCAGCCACCATGAAACAGACCCTGGTATGCTCAGCTCTCCACATCCTGGCTCCCCATGCCTACAACTGCACAAGTCAGGTGCCAACAAATTCATAAACCCTCTTTCTCCATCTTCTTGGTCTCCCCAGAAATGTCTGCCCCATGTGGCAGTCTCCAGCTGGCAGAGGCAGAAGAGGATGTTGATAACTCATCACCTAATGGTCTTCATACCATTCACCACCACACACACCTGGCTTGATTTTGTCTCATTTTATTCCTCTAAGAGAAAAATATTTGACTCTGTTGCTTTTCCCCTGCCACAGAGAACTCCAGACACCTCCAATAAGTATCCTGCTCAAATGCACAAGGCAAGACAGGAGTCTTCTGCCACTATAAATTCTGATCCTATACAAACTTCACCCCTTTATTTTCCTGAGAAAATCTCAGCAACAATAAACCTTGTTACACAGATCTCTCATAAACTGTAAAATGAGAAGTTAAAGAGATGTCGAGGAGAAAGGTTGAAACTGAAAAATTCTAATCCATACAAACACTGGAGTAATTGTTTTCAGTTGAAGGAGGTCAGATTTAGAATAGATATTAGGATAAAGTTTTCACTTAGAGGCCATGAGGCGCTGGAAGAGTTGCCTGGAGAGACTGTGGATGTCCCATCTTTGGAAGTGTTCAAGGCCAAGCTGGACAAGATGTGGAGGAACAAGGTCTACAGAATGATGTCCTTGCCCATGCAGGGGCTTGGAATGAGAGCAGCTTTAAGGTTCCTTCCAATGCAAACAATTCTATCGTTCTGTGATTCAGCAAGACAGTACAACAGCATAGTCTCAAAGAATCATCCTAGGGTTACACACTCTACTTGGACCTCCTCCATCAAATATACAGATCAAAACAGAGATGTCAGGTTCTAACACAACCAGTAAGGGATAACTTACATCACTCTGAAGGTCGTACACTCTCCTGGCTTGCACCACATCGTTCTGGTCCGGCAGACAGGTCCACCGATGCAGAGGGTGCTTGTAATCTACATCGCTCACCAGCTCCTGACATTTCTTGGCCAACACAATTCCCAGCATGTCCACTGGGCTGCTGAAGTTGGTCTTGGACTTCTCAAAAGCTTTCTTGTACTCCCTGTCACTCTGGATCTTGGCCACATGCATCGACCACACCATCTTCGGATCGTCCTCGATGTTGCGGGCGCCGATGTGGTGGCCAAGCTGCTTGCGATATCCCTCCTTATACTTGTACTGTGCAGGGGTAGAGAAGCTCTGTGAGTTTCACCTTGGCTCTTCTCCCTCCTGACACTATTCCGCAGCTGCCCCTGAGCAAGAGCTTTGCTAATGCAGCCTCACGACAGCACCGTGTGTAGAGGTGTCTAAGCACAGCAAGTCCCCTCTGTCATATACTTCCATCCCACCCTTGCACTGGGCCACAGGAGGTACATGAAGGACCAGACAATCTCCAACCAAGCAAGCCTGGGAACCAGGAGTGATGCTGGCCAGCAGTCAGTGTCTCCACGCAGACCAGCTCAGCAGCCAGGATGCAAAGTTCAGGTAAAGCCACTAAACTGTCCCAGAAGGACTCCTGGACCTCCTCCTGCAGAGCCCTGACTGCACTCACCCACACAGCCCACAGCAGCTCCACTCTACTGCACCAGACTCTCCTGCGCAATGCTCAGGAGTCTTCTTCTCCCAGCCCAGTGTGTACCCTCAGCTGCAGGCTTCAGCCCCTGAGCTTAGGATGAGCTAAGGAGAATGAGAGACTTTGTGCTCACCTCTTACTGAAATGTCAAGTAATGACTGGGTTGGACCTACCTCCCATTCAAACAGAAATGATGAGTGCCCTGTTCATAACAAGACACTTGTTTTGTGTTTTCTTTTCTGATGGCCAGCTCAGCTGTGTAGCTGCAATATAAGGTGTGAGCACACCTTATGGCAGTATTGAGGACAGGACAATACCTCAAAACCTACTCTGTTTCACTTGAAGATTCTGCCACAACACCAGGAGAGAGGCTGCTGTGGATCATGTGCATTACTCAGGACCTATAGTTACTCACTCCACACCTACACGCTTCCCTGCAACTGTACACCCAGAAAAGGCAGGGACAGCTACAAGTACACCCTCCACAACCATCATGGTAACAGATGAACTAAATGGTAATGACAGTCAAGAACTGTGCTGACTCCATTGCAGTGAGGCTGCAAACCCTGGGCTTCAACCACCATCACCCAGCAACTGCCCGACAGCATGAGCTGCCCAGGGCTCCCCGGTACTCACATCACTTGCAATGTCTCTGGAAGCTTTGGCAGCCTTGATAGGAATGGCATCTGCCCGCATGTCGTAGCCCTTTTTCTTCTCTTCCTCCATTGCCAGCTTGTACAGTTTCTGAAACACAAACAGCCATTC
>WBNH01000420.1:0-55597 GCA_013401255.1 Urocolius indicus | reverse complement strand
TGAGTTGTGCTTTGCGAGAACCTTGGGCATGGAGTCAGGGATGCTGGTGAATTTGATGGTGTCTGGGTGCTGACGATACTTCTTGTCGCTCAGGATGCTGCTTGCCCTCTTGTTCTTCTCATTGTCCAGGGAACCAATTGGGGACCAGCCAATGCCCCTCAGCCACTGCAGGTCTGACTTGTAGACATTCTGAAAGGACAGGCAAGGACACAAAGCAGCTCAGTAACCTCCTCACTACATTGAAACACTCCTCCTAACAAGCCAAGCTCTTCCTATCAAAACGTCTTCCTCTGCATCAATCCACCAGCCACCATGAAACAGACTCTGTTAAGTTCAGCTCTTCACGTCCTAACTCCTTGTGCCTACAACTGCACAAGCAGGTGCCAACCAACTCACAAGCGCTCCCCCTCCATCTTCTTAATCTCCCAGGACCGACCTTTCTCATGTGGCAATCTTGCTGGTTGAAAAATGCTCAAGGCAAGACAGGACTCTGCTGTGACCGGGGAGCACAACCTCACATAAGATGCATCCCTGCCTCCTCTCAACATTTACTCTCAACAAGACAGTACAGACACAACACAGTCTGACAGAATCAGCTGGACTTAGGCTCCCTACCTGGACCATCTCTAATAAAAATACAGAACACAAAGAGAGATTGGTTTTGACACAGCCAGTAAGGGATAACTTACATCACTCTGAAGGTCGTACACTCTCCTGGCTTGCACCACATCATTCTGGTCCGGCAGACAGGTCCACCGATGCAGAGGGTGCTTGTAATCAACATCGCTCACCAGCTCCTGACATTTCTTGGCCAACACAATTCCCAGCATGTCCACTGGGCTGCTGAAGTTGGTCTTGGACTTCTCAAAAGCTTTCTTGTACTCCCTGTCACTCTGGATCTTGGCCACATGCATCGACCACACCATCTTCGGATCATCCTCGATGTTGCGGGCGCCGATGTGGTGGCCAAGCTGCTTGCGGTACGCAGTTTTGTATTGGTACTAAGTGAATGCAGAAAGAATAATTATCACCTCTTTACAAGATGCAACTTCAGGTTGTCTGGTTTTAATACAATGGTGAATAGTTTCACTTTTTCCATATCATATTTAGGTTTTCCACATGATGTCCAGAAGAGATGAACTATTTTTTAGTTATCTACTATCTCATTGGAAATTATCATCTTTAATTTAATGAAGTTAGAGCAATAGAAAACTATGAAAACTTTTAGAACTCTCTCCTGCTTTTTAAAAAACACAAAACATCATTATCCAAAGTGTGTACCAGCTCTATGCCTCACTACCATTTTCACTCCATAAGACTTACTTCACTTGCTATGTCTCTGGATGCCTTTGCTGACTTGAGGGGTATAGCATCAGGAGGAAGATCGTAGCCTTTCCTCTTCAGCTCTTCATATCCTAACTTGTAATGTTTCTGTTGGAGAAGGATTCAAAATAATTACTGCAAATAAAGCTCTCTAGAGAGTTGTTCAATCCAACAACTTTCCTCCTCTGAGGCATGAGATTCCAAGCACAGTTTCGTTCATCAAAGGAGATTCCATAGTTTGCTTTAAATGATGAGTATTCTGTGATTGTTGATATATAATATTTAATAATTACTATCTTTATCTTTCCTGATTAACTCATTCCAGATGAAAATTTCATTGCACGTGTCATAGTAACCTGAATGACTCACAGACTCCTCTACAGAAGTGAATAATACAACCCCCCTGATTCTCTACACCCAATTTCAGTCCCAATTATTTTTATCTTTGTGAGTTCTGATGACAGAGTTGCTTGTATTTCTTTACCTTTGCAGTTGGTCTACTCTAACCAGGAATTTGATGTAAAGGACATAATCCTATGTAACTCTGAAGAGGCAATTCCATATAAGCAGACATTTTAACAAGAATCACAGGCTTACCAAAAAGCATTGAACACATATCTACACTGTTAATATGACCAGAAGGGATGAAAGAGAAAACTGCTAACTTGTGTTGAGTATTTTCTTGGTACTTTTAATCCACTAGCAACTGAGCTTCCACTTTCTATCTTAGAAGTTCCACTCAGGTCTGCCAATGTGTAACAGTTTTCAGAGGAAAAGATCACACGTGTGCTTTCAGCTGTGCAGAATTATTCTACTGCCTCTTAAACTAAAGGCAATTCCAAAGAAACACTGCAGAGACACACTTACATCACTTGTGTTGAGTAAGTTGGCTTTAGCCAGCAAAATTTCAGGAGTATCAGGCATGATGTGAATCTGAGTCTTGTCCTTGTCCCAGGCTTCCCTATACAGTATCTGAAAAGTGAGACAAAAATACTTTGTCTAATAAAAGGCTCGCGTGCATAGCAGTAAGTTCAGTTTACTTTTAATCCACAACAGGAAAACAAAGATGTACTATGCAAGCATGAGCAGTGGTAGCACCACAAGACAGTAAAACCAAACAATACAATGACTTTTTACTGAAGCAGCCCTTTTTTTTCTTCTTTACATCCATGAAATGTCAAGGACATTATGATATGTCGAGCATTAGGATAATATATTTACATCCTACATAATAAGGGTCTTATTTAAACTTGTCACTGCCTAAGTTCCACAGCACAAGACCTTAACCTTCTGAACAAGGCACAGTTCTTCTTGACAACTGAGTCAAGTTGCAGTGAGGCATTTGTCTGCAAACATCTCTTTTAAGCACATGTTCTGACATGGAGATCTTCTAAACAAATGTATACTAATGAATCCATTTATTAAATGATATATTCTGTCTCTAAAGGCAACTTACATCACTTCTGTTTTTGGCATTAGATTTTGCTAACACGATGTTCATGGCATCTGGGATACTCGTGAACTTAATAGTATCTGGGTGCTGTCGATACTTCTTCTCACTCAGTATTTCAGAAGCTTTCTTGTTCTTTTCCGACTCCAGAGATTCCAAAGGATTCCATCCAAGGCCTCTGAGCCACTGTAGATCTGACTTGTATGTATTCTGTTGCAGAAAAAGAAGACCATAAACACAGTAGGTTGCTTTCTTGCTCATTTATTAAACCATATTAAAAGACTATCTGGTATTTTAGCTTCTATCTGATCTATACTGACATCAAAAGAGAGTTGTTAAAGATGCTTTTCAAGAAGCAGCAGATATCTTACAAAAAAGCAAAGCAACTCAAAGGAGGCTTACATCACTCTGCATCTCATAGACCTTCTTTGCCTGGGTGACATCAACCTGGTCTGGCAGACAAGTCCAGCGGTGCAGTATCCGTTTGTAGTCTACATCACTAACCAGTTCCTGGCACTTCTTAGCCAGAAGGAAGCCCAGCATATCCACGGGCATATTAAACTTTGTCTTCCACTTTTCAAAATCTTTCTTGTACTCCCTGTCACTCTGCATCTTAGCTACTTGCATGGACCACAGCATCTTTGGGTCATCCTGTAAGCTGCGGAATCCAATGTGATGTCCCTGCTGCTTGCGGTAACCTTCTTTGTACTTGTACTGCAATTAGAAAAGTTGCTTCATTGAAGTTATGGTAAGAAACAGGCAACAACAAAACACAGAAGCAAAATGGCAATATATTCTCACAGTTGAACGTTTGGCACCTCATGGAAAGTTTTAGAGGCCCCTTAATTAATGTGCATCACTTGGTGTCAGGGAATGAACACTGGGAATTCTCTCCCTGGGAATGAGCAGAGTTCCTGGAGAGAAAGAGCCTCTGGCTGTAAGAATGGTGTCCTGTGCCATCTGATTTATATAGGCACACTGTTCACAACTCCCACAGGCTTACACACTGAAATCATTTGATGAGTAAAATAACCAGCAATGAAAAATGCATATGCTTATTCACAGGAAACTTTTCCTAATGATTAATAGCATCTCTTTGATAAATGCAGGAGTTGTATCCAAACCAAGGGATGATAACAGCAATGCACATGACACCACATGTATTTAAGAGTTGTAAAGAGTACAGGGTGTCTCAGTACAGGCACTGGAGTCATCTAACTGGACCGAATTTGCCACTGCTCTGAAAATGTACCATCCAAAAGAGCAGACAGCTCCTGGCTTTGTATGATGAGCCACTTCACGGATGGACCATGGTCTTTGGAATTGTCAAGATGCCAGAGCAACCCTTCTTGTTTTCTTTACTGACAAGAAGAGATCAGGAAAGAGTTTTATCAGCAATTTTGTTTCTTACTCCAAGCCATACTCTGGCAGAGAGATGTATCTCAGTCTAGTATGATTCTGTAGGTTATCTAACAAGAAAAAGCTTATGTCACATTGGATTAGAAACGTTGCTTACATCACTTGCAATGTCCCTTGAAGCTTTGGCAGATTTCACTGAGATAGCTTCAGGTGTGAGGTCATAGCCTTTCTTTATCATTTCCTCCCAGCCAAGCTTGTATAGTTTCTAAGATTGAAAACAACATTCATTTTAAAAGCCTTAGTAACACACGTCACCTTTCAGTTAGATATGCTCACATGAGCCATATAACCAAACGCTGACCTCCTTACAGGCTTTAGTTATGAGAGATGGGTTACTAGAATGGAAACTGATAAACAGGAATCTGATAGTCCAGGAACACAAGTCTTTCAAGTCACAGACTAATGACTAACTAGTTTTTCCTTATTGCTGCAGTTTCCTGCTATAGCTTATCTCAAGGGTTTGAAACAAGCTTGAATGCAATGTTAATTAAGTAATGTGGCTACTTAATAGTCAACTGAGTTTCCACACAGTTGATTTTAAGTACTAGCACTTGCAGGTCAAAGATTTGCCTCTGAGCAACCACACAAAGCAAAACTGATACTGGCACAATTGTCACTCATGTTTGAAAGCTGACAGAAAAGTCAGAAGCATTGCACCTCTTTCTTTCCCCATATGTTACGTTAAAAATATGCACTACAAGCTTGTAATTTTATAGTAAGGAGCTTTGAACGTGATTGATTTCTATGGTAACAGAGTATGGACTATGTACATGTACATTTCAACAACAGAATTTGTATCTTCCACACATAATTTAGGCTCTCACTTTGCCAGCCTGAAGGTGGTATTTATTGCTACTCTGAAAAGACTACTCACATAAGAATTCTCAGTTCTATTCTAAACCATCCATTTTTTATACAAAGTAATGACTTATTTTTTAAATGGGAGACACCTTTAAATCTGAAGAAAGCAGACATTTATTTAAAATGTAATAAGAAGTATTAAAAAGCTCTACCTGACTGTAGTTTGTCTTGTTCTGTTTTGCCTGTAGGATATCCGGTGTATCTGGCATTACATGAACCTGAGTTTTATCCTTCTCCCAAGCTTGAGTATAAGCATGCTATTGAAAAAGTAACATCAGTTGTGTTAATAAAAATGACAAAGGGGGACTTTCCATTTGCACACTTTGGATATGAATGGATAAAAAGACGATGGCACTGACTTGGATTTCTTTTACTATGTAATGACCTAATCCAGAATCAGCTGAATTAGGATCCAGTCTTGCTTCTGATGAAGTCCAGCTACCAAGAATTACAGGGCCATAATTTGTACACAAGAATACAAGCAATAGAACACCAGGAAATTGCCTCAAGTTGTGTCAGGGGCAGTTATGGATCTGAGGAGGATTGTCTCTGCTGCCAGGGCTGTCAGGCATCGAAAGGGGTGGTCAAGGGAGGTGCTGGAGTCACCGTCCCTGGAGGGGTTTCAGAGCTGGGTGGGTGCTGCACTGAGGGCAATGGGCTGGTGGGTAATAAGGCTGTTCATTGGAATGGATTTTATGTGAATGTCTGTGTAATTTTCTCCACAAACACTCACTTTGTTCATTATATTTGCATTCTGCTTTGCAAGGACCAAGTCCATGGCATCAGTCTGTTTGGTGAAGGGGAACAAGCTGGGATGCTGCCGGTATTTCCGATCACTTGCAATTTCTGTGGCTTTCTTAGATTTCTCCACATCCAGAGAACCAGCAGGACTCCAGCCAATACCCTTGAACCACTCGTTGTAATCCTGCTTGTACTCATTCTGCCAAACCAAACACAACAGGAAAGGTTACAATTCAGAGGTGGCTCACACAAAACTATTCTGTTGTTTCCAAAACACAGCCATAAGGAAACAAAAACCCAGAGAGGGTGGGAAAAAAGACAGATGTGAATGACAGGAACTTACATCACTTTGTATCTGATTCATGTTTCTGTAGAGTTCTAAGCTCATTGCATCTGGTAGAAGCATGTATTGGTGAATCAGGCGTTTGTAGTTAGCGTTGGTGACACGATCTTGTGCCTCCTTAGCTGCCACAATGCTGAGTGCATCAGAAGGTGTCTGGTAATGTGTCTTGCTCTTCTCATAAGCTTTCTTGTACTCACGGTCAGACTGCATCTTAGCCACTTGCATGTAGTGCACAAGTTTGGGATCATCCTGAAGGCTGCGGAAGCCCACGAGTTTTCCCTTGTCTTTTTCATAACCTAATTTGTATTTATACTGTAAAGAAAATTCAGACTTTAGTTCTACTTCATTTGTTTAACAAGCAATAGTTACCTTGTAAGGGAAAGACCCCAAAACTTGAATTAAAATCAGATCCTTACATTATTAAGAAAACATCACAAAGGATATAGAGGTGGTGGCTTTGTGCACTTACTCTTAGGGTTCTGTTGCTTTCTAATCTCATCATAAATGACACAACGAAAGTATGAAACATACTGACAGGGAGCAAAAGGCAGAGCAATACATAAGGTCTGGTTTGCTCCCAATTGCTTTCAATTCTTTGGAAAATGTGCACTTTGCATTCTTTCACACTGCAGTTTAGAGGTACATATATTAGCTCTAAGATCAGTTATCACAGCCATCAGAACCAAGGTACATTACCCCACACAGCCCTCTGATATGATTGCAATTCTGCTTCCAATATTTGGTTCAGGCAACTTTTGCCATGGTAGTCTGCACCATGCTCAGAATACTTGAGCTCATATCTAAAGGCTAACCATAAAACCAAAGACCTAATCATCATCATTAGCTTCACTTGTTCAAATGATTAAAAAATTCAAGACACTTACCAAGGTCTTTTGCATTTTTGTCTTTAATAAAAACAATAGTTCAAATCCTTAACTCCCTCCTCCGTCTCTAATCAATCCTGGACTATGAATTACACAAAGTGTCAATTACTTCTTCCCTCGCTGCTTATTTGCTTCAAGAGAACTCAGATGGAAGTATCTTCCTTTCATACTTAGAGCAGTGGCAGTGAAAACTGACTTACCAGCGTCTGCAACATCTACCACATTGTGGAAAAAAAAGGTGGCCTAACACATCCATAAGCCCCACCTTTACCCCTCCCTCAGGCTGGATTTGCTCCTACCACAGCAAAACCCTCATCATTGATACACAAAGGATTTCAGAATGGTGCTGATTTCAGAAGTTTGAATTCTCTGCCCCAAGAAGTTCAATGGGACATTCACCAGAGGCACAAAGATAACTGTATCACATCACTAAAGATAACTGAAGCCTGTATCTGTTCAAATATTTCTAAGAGTCATCTCGGAACATGCTGTCTGAGCTACAAGTGTACCACACACACTTGTAAACTATCCAAGCAGCATATCACTGAGGAAAAGAAAAAAGCAGTTATTCCTAAGTCATACATCTCCTTCCCTTTCTAATGAGGAAATTGCTCTTTATCCCCGCTAGAAAATGTTTTAGAATACATATTGAACGTGTCAGAATTATTTACAAGCAAAAGGAGAAAGAAACTTCATGCATCTGGCATGTAAAACTAAATTGTGCTCAAGAGACACAATACAATATCTGAAGTGGATATAAAACACAAATCACTTTTTTCTTTCAAGAACTTACATCACTAGCAATATCCCTAGAAGCTTTGGCAGCTTTGATAGGGATGGCATCAGCTCTGAGATCATATCCTTTCTTCCTGTTTTCTTCAAATGAATGCCTGTACATTTTCTGTGACGAGGAAGAGAAGAAATATCCTTTAAAAGAGCAAAACACACCAGAAGCACTTAAATAAAACTCTGTTCATTCTATAAGGTAACTTGAAGCACAGACTGTGCTTCACACTCCTGGAGCCGCTGCAGAACTGTCTGTGATATCACCTGCGACTGAAAAAAAACAGGTTCAGTCTGCAAGGATTTGGAATCCAGCACAAAACATTGTGCAAGGAGAAGTAAAATACTAAATCTAGTAACAGGTATGGTTGGTAACTGGTAGTTACTGTTACAGTTTAATGACTCACATGAACACTTCACCATTTGATCGCAATTACTGTGGCTTTTTCTTGGCAACTTGTGGGATTTAAGTTTTGGGGAAGGAAGCAGGGAAAAGGCAAATTGAAAGCTTCTTAGGAAACCCCTACAGGTTAGCAAAGTGAGAATGAGGGAGATTTTTGTATGTTCATTCCTAATTAAAGAAAAAGAGAAGCAATGTGTGAGTGTCACAAGCAGTACTCACATCGCTCAAATTAAACGCGTTAACTTTTGCTAAAGCAATCTGTGGAATATCTGGCGTGATGTGAACTTTCTTTTTGTCTTCTTCCCATGCTTGTTTGTACTTGTGCTGGAAAGACAAATAAAAAAGAGACGTCAACATAACCAGAGAAAGAAATAAACCAAAACAATTTAAACAAACATTTCCCAGAGGAAATAGAAACTTCCTTTACAATGATACCTCTCCTAACATGGCAGGAGCAGGTATCTTCATTTTAGCACTTCAAAGTCAATCAAGAATAGCTCTTATCAAGTTGTGTAAGGTCAAAAGAAAAGTGGAACTGCAAACTTAATGGAATTTTGATGATCCCTTTCTCACCTCATCCATGATTTTAGCATTGTTTAAAGCTAAGACCATGTTCATGGAATCCATAGGGACAGAATACTTCAGCTTGTCTGGGTGCTGGCGATACTTCTTTTCACTAACGATTTCCATTGCTTTTTTGTTCTTCTCAGCTTCCAGGGAGCCCAGTGGCAGCCATCCAACACCCTTCATAGTTTCATCATATTCTGCTTTATACTGATTCTGGAGGCAGAAAGAGTCAGATGCACGTAAAAGTCTGTAAATCATGAAGTTTCCTTCTGTGTTTAATTACTATTAGATTTCCAATGCACTTATGCTAAATAAGAAGCAAACTGTAACAAGATGCATTCAAGGTTTGTTTAGAAACACATTTGTTACAGTAGTGTCTTTATTTTACCTCCTTGTATACAATGTTCAGATCCTCCTTATGATGTATATAGATTGCTTGTATGAGTTTACGTGGTAAAGGCTGTCTTGAAGAAGGGGATTCACTATACTGAGATAAAAAGCATCATCTAAAGGTGAAAACCCCAGAAAAACCTAAGAATGTAGCTACTTAGCTGGTTTCCCCTTCCTCTGAAAAGGTCTCTTCTTTGAAGTACAAGCTAAAACTATCAACAAAATGTGAAGCTTTCCCTACCCAGGTCTGCACACAACCACTGCTCCCTGAGACCCTGATGGGACCTGTCACCAGTAAATATTCATTTTACTTTATCCATAAATCTACTTGTCTCTGAGCCCAAATTATTTAGTAAAAGGCTTGATTTTGTATTTCAGAGTCTTAGGGAAACACAATGGCTATCACTGCTGAAGGTCTCATTGCATCTACCACATTTTAGTATGCAAGCTAACATATTTCACTAAGGAAACAGTACTATTTCTGTTAAAGCATGCTTTCAGAAACTAAGCATCACTGTATTTGCAATGCAAAGGTTGAAGAAACTCTCACTTACATCACTTTGTAACTGCATCATGTTTTTGGCTAATTCAAGACTCATAGCATCAGGCAAAACATTGTAGGTGTGGATCAGGTTCTTGTAGTTGGTGTTTGTAGCCACCTCCTGTGCTTTCTTGGCTGCCACAACACTGACCATGTCAACTGGAGTGTGGAAATTAGTCTTTGCCTTCTCATAATCTTTCTTGTATTCACGATCAGACTGGATCTTAGCCACGTGCATGAAGTGCACCAGCTTGGGGTCGTCCTCAAGGCTGCGGAACCCAATGTGCTTTCCTTTCCCTTTCTCGTAGGCCAGTTTGTATTTGTACTGACAGCAGGAAAGAGAAAAAACAGCAAAAACTTACATTGTTGGTTTTTAAAAGCCCTATTTTGCTCAATTATATTTCTTAGAGAAAAGATTTGTTCATTTGTATCACCAGCTCTCAGGTTTAGTCATTTAAACATAATCAGCCCTACAAAATAAACCCATTGAACACAGACACATGAAGCTCAGCTGCTTGCTGAACAAAGGGCAAACAAGCACAGGTCAGTGTTACTCCATTGGAGAGCAAGTGCTGCAAAGGTTTACCCACCAAGCACATAACTGAAGCTTGGAAAACTCAAGATGCTGGAAAACAACCCATGTTTGTGTATAACAGAGCACTTTGAAACCGTTGGGACTGAGTGTTATCACACAATCCAACTTACATCACTTGCAATGTCTCTGGAGGCTTTGGCTGCTTTTATTGGGATAGCATCTGGCTTTAAGTCATAACCTTTCTTCTTGTCTTCCTCCCATCCAGCTTTGTAAAGTTTCTAATTTAAAATGAAAAAGAATGCAGAGAGTGTATTATAAAGGCAGAATGACTGACATACCCTACATCTGAATTCAAATAAAGGTCACCAAGTTTTGATCTGTGCTGCAGACACCGAACACCCATTGTGGGCAGAGCAACTCACATTACTCATTGTGATCTGGTTTACTCTGGACTGCAGGATTTCTGGAGTATCTGGCATCACATGAATGCTGGTCTTCTCTTTGTTCCATTTATCAGTGTAGAGCTTCTGCAATTACAAAGTAATATTCAGCATTGAACAGGCATTGCAATCGAAAAACAAGAGCTTGTGTTTGTTTTGCTCCTTTGCAATAAATGACACTTCACAGTGTAGTAAAATAATCCTCACAAACCTTAACTGCCAAGTGGCAATACCATATTCCTCCTACGTCCTTAGTACTCTGAGAAGTTTGCAAAGCATGTTTTGATAACTAATAAGTACTGAAACTGAAAAATTGCAGTCTGCATTCTTCCCTGCTTTACTGAAAAAATGTAAATACTTATTGGCTGATATCTTGAATAAACACACTTCCCATGGCAAACATGGAATAAGGATCAGTGGTGTCCCAGACAACTAGGGACAAATATAAAGGGCTCCACTTTTCAAGGAAACTTGTGCAAAGCTGACAGAACATCAAGGCTTTTTCAACTCATTGATTAGGAATACTGCTCTCTGCAGAAAGAGAGCAAAGGTTACCAAGGAGTTATAAATCTGGAGAAGACATCTTTAATCACACATGCAAAAGAGAAATATTTAATCTTTATAAACAGAAAATAAAGCTCTCTTAATTATGAACATAGGCTGAGGTTTTATCTCTTAGTGTCCAGTCTTAACCAAGCAAACCACTAGACCCATTTGAAGACCCAGGACTTCAATGAGAACTCAATGTTGCAAGACAGAAGCCTAATCTCTGGCTCAGGCACTATCATCTGAACAAACTCTCACCTTATTCATGGTCTTGGCATTTTGCTTTGCTAGCACTTGCTCCATTGCATCCATTGGGATGGAGTACTTCAGCTTGTCTGGGTGCTGCCGATACTTCTTCTCACTGAGAATCTCTGTAGCTTTTTTGGCCTTCTCTACATCGAGGGATTGAATGGGTACCCAGCCAACTCCTCTCAGCCAGTTATTAAAGTCTGCTTTGTACACATTCTTTTGAAAAATAAACGAGGGAAAACACAGTGAGACAAGGAAAATTAGAATGCCTACATACATAAAACAGGTACGGCCTTAAAACTTCTCCTGATTGTTCATTTTTGAAGGAAAACACAGTCAAATCTGATACAGTTGCTATTGTTTTCCAATTTCTTAACATCACATTCATAACTACTGACATGGCAGGGATACAGAGATGCTTTTCACTTAGCCAATAAATAAAATACACTACAAACCAAACACACAGACTTTAAAACTAATTTTGAGTGGTAAATATGAAAATCTGACAAAAATATAGGGGTTTTTTTTTTCAATTACACTCTTTTTTAGTAGGCTCAGTTTGCAGTAGAATGAGTTCAGAAAAGTTCTTTCATCAACTTGCTCTAAACAGCCTGGTTCTGCACAATTTTGACAAGACACCGTTTCTATTTAATCATACTTTATACCGTGGCTTTTAGAGCAGATAATGGTACAAAGACGTTGCAAAAATAAAACGTGTTCCTGAAGTTCAGGGTTAGAAGTAACAGGGAGACTATCAGAGGCTGAGAAAAAGCCTTCAGAGCATGTGTGCACAGGGCAAAATTGGTCCTCAGTTTGTCACACTTCAATGGGGAAGTCAAAAACTTGAGATGAAAATTTCTATACTGACCAGGCTGCCCAGGAAGGGTGTGGAGGCACCTTCTCAGGAGATCTTCAGAACACACCTGGACATGTTCCTGTGTGACCTGATCTAGGTGGAACCTGCTTTGGCAGGGAAGTTGGACTGGATGATCTGTAAAGGTCCCTTCCAATCCCTGCCATTCTGTGTTTCTATGATTTTATGAAATGAGCAGTGTGTAAAGACCAGACCCACTATCTGTTGGTCACCGTGTATGTGCACATCACCCTCTTCAAACAAGAACTGAAGAACACTTTCAACTGGATTGTTAACATTTGGGGGAATTTCATTTGTCAGAGGACTGTTAAATAAAGCAGATTCAACTAAATGCCTTTTTGGTAAACAAGCAGACCTTGGACTTACTCTAGAGAAAAAAAGTTAAAATGACGGAAAAGAGTCATGAAACTTAATGGAAACTACCAAGCTTTTTGACGAATCCCTATCATGCCATGGCATCTGCATTTGCTGGAGGATAAAAGCAGGAATGAAAAGTGAACAAAATAAATAAACCTCAAATCCCCAGGTATCAAACAAATGTGTGTCATGTGTACCTTTCTGGTAAATGCAAACAAAATGTATGCATCTATACAAATAATAATCTTGGTAATAACCTGCAGTTGGAAATCCAGCTACAAAAATACATGAATGAGAAAAACCATGTTCACTTGCTGAGAATTAGCCACATACACTGAGGTATAAAGAAAGTTGTTCCTTGCAAGGTGAATTCCCTAAAGCTCATCAGCCTCACACACTTCTGATGATCTCTGGAAAATGACAGAGCTCCAGACCAATCATTTTCACCTCAATCCAGTAGATTAACCCACTCTATGTTAATCTCCCACGGCTCACATTTTAGCCTTGAAAGGTTAATGGCATAACACAGTCATTATAAGAAGCAAAACCTGAGCTGATTATCATTACATACATCACTCTGAAGCTGCATCACATTTCTGGATAGCTCCAGATTCACAGAATCAGGCAAGAGCGTGTAATGGTGAATGAGTTGTTTGTAGCCAGTATTTGTAACTGCCTCCTGGGCCTTCTTGGCAGCTGTCACGCTGAACATATCCAGAGGAGTATGGTATTTGGTCTTGGTGACTTCATAATCCTTCTTGTATTCACGATCTGATTGTATTTTGGCCACATTCATGTAGTGAACAAGTTTAGGATCATCCTGCAGGCTACGGTATCCAATCTGCTTGCCTTTTTCCTTCTCATGTGATTCCTTGTACTTGTACTAGAGACAAAGGAAGAGAAAACATACTTCTGATGCTTTCAAACTGAAATGTTTTAACAACTGCAATTCATTCCAGAAGCTCAAGAGTTTTTTTTTCAGAGAGGATAGGATTAATTAAGTCAAAGAGAAGAAAGTTGTTAGATTTCTTCTCTTGTCTTGATCCTAAATACAGATGTAAATCAAGATATACAGTTACATGCCCTCCCTCACCATTGCCTCTGTCATGTAACATTTCACCAGCACAGACTTCTAACTCTTAGGATCATTTAGCATTTAACTAAAAGACTAGCATAATACTTATTGCAAACCCCAAGCCTACCAAGCAATTAAGTACCCCAATATTCAGGCATGTTTAAGTGGGGAACAGAAATAATTTGCAGCCTTTTGCTGAAGTTAGGGAATTTATTTCTGTGTTTCAAGTCTCCTTTCATAGCTTGTGTCAGACAGCAGACAGAGCTTTACTTTTGCCAATTGACGTAGCTGCCTGAAAGCAGCCACATTTTTGTACAGCTTGTGGATGCCAAACAAGAAGAAGTCGAGGTCTTAGTAATGAAGAATAGAGAATAGGTAAATCATAACAAACAGACTTTCAAATCAGCTGGTGAATCTTTGAAGCACATACAATGATCTGTCCCAGCTCACCAGCACTCACACCTCATGATGCATTCCCAAAGAAACAGGTTTTTCCAGAGGCTCATGTAAAACCTGAATCCACTTGTGCTTTCAGTGTCATGAGAGCTTCAGTTCTCAGAGTCAAGGACCTCGCTCCCATTGTATGTATCTAGTGTAGACTCTGTAGCATAATATACTATACTATAGAAAGCTGTAAGGCAGTAGATGTCTGCATTCCACTCATGGAAACTGTACTTACATCACTTGCAATATTTCGAGAAGCTTTAGCAGCAATAATAGGAATGGCATCTGGTTTCAGATCATATCCTTTGGCAATGGTTTTTTTCCAGTCTGCTTTGTAGTTAGCCTTACAGGGGAAAGAAAAAAAAAGGCAGGAGTTTGTCATGTTACAAGCAGCAACTTTACAAAGTCTGTCTAAACCTGTGTTTTTATTATAGTTACAGGAATCCAAATACTCAGTTCAGTCTGTGCAATTGCAAGGAAAAATGTTAACCTGTACACAAACTACAGCTCTGTTGGGATAAATGAATCTACTACAAAGATAGGAAACTCCTTCAAGGCTTTAATTTGTGCACCTAAATCCTTACCTCCATAAGCATTTTTTGCAACATCTCTATGTGGAACAACTCATACCAGTGGAAATTTTGCCCTTGCTTAAGCAAACCAGCTTTTCATTTGACTGAATCTTCAGAAATTCTTTCCTATCACCTTCAAAATCTTGTGGTCTTAACTGACTGAAAGAAGCAGTTTGGCTGGTTTCTTGTCAGCAGTGAGCATCAGGACAGACTAACAGTATTTCAAGGCTATTAAAGGAGATGTCAGCTTGCACCTAGTTCCTGATAACACCTCCAAAATGTTAAATCTCATGAAGGTAATAAAACTGATGCTATCAGTGGACACCTTTATGGTGTTGGATGCAAGTCTTAATGGCAAACAGGCACGCTAGTAGCTGAATAGCACAAAAAGGCATTACTATCTTTCCACCAGACAAGTTAACTTCCTTTGAAAGCCCAGCAGCACAAAGCAGCACACAGAGAACTTGCACTGCTTGCCTGTGCAATGTGTTCCATACAAAAGTAAGTGACAGAAGTCTCCAAACCTATAGGAACCTGAATAGTATGTCATGCTGGTTTCCTCATCGAGTCTGTCTCAGTGGTTTGGCAATAAAGCACTGCAATGTGTTTAAGTTCATGAGTGCTCAAACAGCCCAAAAGTTTGCTTAAGGAGCACAAAACTTGATGACTGCTAGAGATAAAAGTTTAGCTGAATTCAGAGCTTGTGCATTTCCACATTCAGTATCAGAGCATGAATAAATAACAGCTATTTTTTCTATTAAGTACATGACAAATAAATCCATTATTGAACTACTGATTATGTGCTCACATCACTCAAGTTGTAGGCATTGACCCTGGCTTGAATAAACTGAGGAACATCAGGATCCAAAGTGTATTTGTGTTTTACTTTTTCACCTTCCTGCTTGTATGATACCTGCAAGGAAAAATAAAGAAAGATGCATTGACAAGTACATAGTAGGCAGGACTAGTGCTAACACAGGTAATGCAACAGTTTATCAATAGACTGCAATTTTACTGCTTTTAAATTTAAAAGGAGGAGGTTTCAGATGGAATATCAGACAGGAGAATAGAAATCATCAATAAAGAAAAGCACTGTATTGCATTAATGATGAAAAATGTCTTACATCACTCAGCTGCTTGGTGTTGTGCTGGGCTAAAACCATTGGTATTGAATCTGGCACGCTTGTAAACTTGATGGTGTCTGGGTGCTGACGGTACTTCTTTTCATTTAATGCATCTCCAGCCTTTTTAGCTTTTTCAACATCCAGGGAACCAAGAGGGCTCCATCCAATCCCCTTGAACCAGTTGTTGTACTCTTCTTTGTATGCATTCTGAAGGAGAGAAAGGAAACATGGACAAAGATTTTCCCAGAGAGCTGTAACAATCCTGTTTAAAACAATGATCATGAAGCCTACCTGCTCTGTTCTATATTAGCAGGAAATATTTCTACATCCTTGAAGGGAATGATAGATATATTTTACACTTCCCTGTGATTTTATAAGGAAGAAAACAAGCTATTGTACTTTTCATCCACAATTCATTTCTTACGCCCCGTAACAACCCTTCAGTGTTTACTAACCTTCCTTTTCTTTTACCCATGTGAAAAATTTCACCAACCTTCAATTCTTAATGACTTCTGAGCTATACATGGTGACTGTTTACCATGGTGTCATTTGTTCTGTGTATCGGCAGATTCCATGAGACTTATACAAAGATTTAGAGAGCAGAGGCTCAGTTTCTCATTTTCTTCCCACATTTCCTCCCACAGTACAATGCGCAGAATTCACAGACTGCAAGGGAAAAGTCTACCCTGGCTACAAAAGGTGAGGCAAACATCCTGACAGGGTTAATGCACAGTCTGAATGCAAGGATATTGTGCACACTCTTTTTGAAGACTTTTCCATGTTCTAACTCTAAAATCAGTGGTCTTCCACACGGATCCATACACAGTCGAATTCAACAGCATACAAAGAGCATAGGGCACAACCAACCATGTGAAACTCTGTATCTTCAAGGAGGATCAAGAAGATCCAAGGAGAGATCTCCTTTGCTAGAGATCTCCAGAATGTATTGTTAATAGCAACAGTTCAATTTTGTCCTCTCCTTCATCCCAAATAGTTTATAACAGTCTGACTGCATTCTCATGTGAAGACAAGCCAAGTCAACTCAGAAGAAGTCTTACAGAATAAAACAAAAATATGCCAGTTGCAAAATAAAGTTTTCTGATGAAATGTGGAAAGCAAAGAGTTCCTTTGAATTCAGTATTCCAGAAGTCTGTTTTCCACTGATACCCTGACCATCAGAATCCTGTGGAGCCAAACCTACTTGGCATTTAGCATTTCTAAATGCCTACACCAGCTGATAAAACTTCAAAAGACTTTCCCAAGACATAAGAAAACCAGAGCATCCCCATACAGCAATGGCATTTTTCACTGATAGAAGCTCATGGTTTATTTTTCACAGCGTGCAGGAAAACATCCATGGAATTGCAACCACTGAGATACTTACGTTACTCTGGATTTGCATCATGTTCTTTGCAAGCTCCACATCCATGGCATCTGGCAGGTAAGTGTAGTGATGGATCAGGTTTTTGTAGTGGGCATTAGAAGCTACGTCCTGAGAGTGTTTAGCAGCTTGGATACTGTACATGTCAGGAGGTGTGTGAAAGTTAGTCTTAGTCTTCTCATAGTCTTTCTTGTACTCGCGCTCAGACTGAATCTTCGCTACATTCATGTAGTGGACAAGCTTAGGATCGTCTTGCAGGCTTCTGAAACCAACATGTTTCCCTTTAGCCTTCTCATATGCTTCTTTATATTTATACTAGAAAGACAGGAAAAAGATTAAATGTACTGTGTCACAGTTATTGATGACCACACTAATGCAAAAGACAACTTTCATTGAAAAAGCAGCTGCAAGCAGTTCAGAAAGACAAGCTCTCCCAAATGACATGCCACCTACATGGTGGCATCAGTGTTTCTTGCTCCACTATCTAGGCCTGTACACGACTGGTTACACGCACCACAATCAGATTTATCAACATAGCTTCTCTTGTAAGGAGAGAGAAAATCTTTCCCAAGCATTCTTGTGTGGAAAGGTGAAGGAAAAATACAAGAATAATTGAGCCAATCTTTCTCAGCCATTTGAAACCGAATAGCAAGCAAACAGAGTATGATTGGATTGCTTCCCCTAGCCCCTGAAACATATCTCACATCATACAACTTGTGCTACAAAGCCTTCTGCTTCATGTATAATGCATAACCCAAAGCACCCTTATTATTTAAAGGCCAGCAGACAATGTGTGTTAAGGGTGCTTTCTCACCAAAAGCCCACTGAGGTGTTCCTCAGTTAGTTGGCTTTCCAAGTATCATTATCTCACTTGCACTAATTGTAAAAGGGAGAGGAGTCTTAAAACAACAGGTGACTTCCATGAGGCTATCCTCAAGAGTCTACCCAAAACCCAGTCATGCCCTGGAGTCTCGAATCTCATTTATGATCAGGCCTATAACTAAGGACAGAGAGAATTCAGGGCTCCATCACTCAGGGAGCCATCACTACTGCCCTACTCATGATTTTCCCCAATCATACTGGAGTGCAAGAGAGCCTGTTTATTCACAGGGAATTACATAATCAAACAGCCTTTCCTAAATGCAATTGTACATTAGTGCAGCAATGAGACACCAATAAAAACATAGCTGTGTTAAATACCTGGTGTAGTGGAAGGTGTCCCTGCCTGTGTTGACAGGGTTGTAACTAGATCATTTTTAAGGTTCCTTCCAATCCAAACCATTCGTTGATTCTATGAGATACATCCAATAACATGCTCATGAAAAGCTGATATCCTTAATAACATACTTGCAAACCTTGTTCAAGTAAACTCTTTTGAACTAAACAATTCCATTAGGAAGGACACACTTACATCACTGGCAGCCTGTCTAGCAGCCTTGGCAGCTCGGATGGGAATAGCATCAATTTTCAGATCATACCCCTTTGATTTTAATTCTTCCAGTCCCATTTTGTAATAGTTCTAGAAGAAAAGGTGAATTTTGAATGAATGGTTTCAAACTAACAGAAAGTCCATATTGTAAGTTGAATCAAGAGCTCTGGATTCAAAACATACTTACATCACTAATGTTGTAAGCATTAACTTTAGCCTGTATAAACTGGGGCACATCTGGAGGGAGGTGGTACTTGTGAATAATTTCTTCCCCTTTGGCTTTATAATTTATCTGCAGAGAAAAAGAAAGAAATGTAGCAGTCCAATGATTATAGGTCGTAAATGCTTATTGATGTAGAGTGACACAACTGAAAAATCTCACGTTATCTCACTCACACAGAGAGAGATGAAATGCTTGACTTTGCCAAGTGAATGGGATATGTCTCATTGAGTGAACCAAATACACTAATAAGAGTACATTGAGAATGATGGACACAATCAGAATTACAACCATACACGCTAAAAACACACGAACAACCAAGTGAAAACCAAACAAATCTGATTTACAGATCATCTTCCACTGGAACAGAACTGTGAATGCACACAAATGGGTTTGTGCCTGTGTGTGTGTGTGTGTGTAGATGCACACACGCTCACCTCATTCATTTCAGGAGTTCTCTTAAAACCAGATAATAAAGTGAACGTGGCCACACTGCAGAAAGTGACAATGTCAGTGTGTAGCTACATGTTTTCTCAGCTTACTTACATCACTCAGCTGTTTGCTATTGATCTCTGCTTGCTTCTGTACCGGAGAGTCAGTCACTTGAGTAAATTTGGTTTGATCAGGATGCTTTTTGTAGGTGTGCTGGGGGAAGATAATAATAAACACATTCTCACAAAATCCATATGAGCAACTCTTTTATAAGACACAGCAACGTAGCACTTGGGAGAGTTAGTAGTTAAGGCATGTGTGCAGATAAGCACTGTCATGCACAGAGAGAAAATAAATGTTTTAAAGTGTTCTTAAAGTATTTCTATAAAATATTTGAATAGGTATCTAACTTTTTCAAGGTTAATGTAAAGCTATGTTGACCTAAGCAGGTAAATGCTTTGAGGTTCATCCCTCGTTTTGGTAGTATTCGTTCGGTTTTGTGTGTTTACTTGTTCAAATAAAAGCTTGTGCTATATCTTTCTTGATCACTAGATGTCACAAAAGGCTCTAAAATGCAGATGAATATGGGGGTTTAGAAGTCACATACACTAAGGCCAAATTCAGAATCATCAAGGTTCACAGGAATCACTCTGTAAGTTCCTACATCCCTACCAGGCAGACAATTTGCGTGTAATAAGCTCCTTGATTACCACTACTGTCCCATACTTACATCTTTACACTGGTCTAACTTCTTTATAGCTTCATACTCTTGAGTTATGGTCTGAGGGAAGTAGCATTTTGCCTTTTCTTCCTCATAATCTGCTTTGTAATTTTTCTGGGAATAAAATCAACATTCAATGAGAAACCACAACCAAGTTTTCTCTGAAATCAAAGCATGGTGGTGAAAACAGAAGGGTCGCCACACTTACATCACTCTTCATAGCTTCAACTTTCATGCAGTGTATTTGATGTGGGTCCTCAAAGCTGCCCAAATAGTGTCCCAAAATATTCTTTTGATATGCATCTTTATATTTTACCTGGAGAAATAGTCACACATTGGTAAACAAAAGCAATTACCTGGAGAAATGATCACACATTGGTAAACTAAAGCAATCAAGAGCATCAGTACTGAAGGACATGGCACAAATCAAACACATACATCACTGAAATTCTTCAGAAGAGTGTCAGTCTGGAACTTTGGTGTGTCACAGTAATTCATGCTGGTTCCTTTGGACTGTTCGTAGGCTTCTTTGTATAATTTCTGTAAGAGAAAAAGAGAAAATCGTGTCAGATAACACGGCAGATTTCACTGCAACTCAGTCACAACACAGTATAAATTCCAAGAGGAAAACTGAAATGATTGCAAAGAAAAGCTTTCCCAGGAGACTGAGAAACAGTTTCCCCTTTTTTCCCCCCCCAATGATTCTTTTAATTTTATTGACTATTAGGTTTGTGAGGGAAGACACAAAGGTCTAACTAACAGTTTTTGAACTTCTGACACTGAAATATATACAATCTTTTTCCATACAGATGAAACAGCAAGATGAGAGCAATTGGGAAAGCCATGACTGTGAGTAGTCAGAAGATAATACATATGAATATGTAAAAGTAGCACATATTCTGTCATTACAGGCATCACTTGAAGTTAATGATAAAGGGAAGAACTGTGATCTTGTGACCTGTTTCTGGAGGGATCTAGATAAAATACACATCAAATAGCTATCCTCATAACATGCCACAGCTAATGTTCTATTCTGCTATGGAGAAATGACTCCTTACCTATATCATTCTGACTGGTGGTATCTCATGACAAATATTGGTCTACAAAACTCAAAATACTAAAAGACCCAAAGGAGAAGCCCTGGGAAGAAATGATGAGTTTATTGTATATGACCCAAAAACACCCAGTTGTACTTTGATAATACTCACGTCACTCAGCACGTTTCCTGCAGCTTTTAATTGCCTCAGCAATGGGTTTTCTGTAGCAGGAAGCACATTGTAATCTGCAATAGCTTTTTTCTTTTCATAGTCTGCTCTGTATTTTACCTTTAAAAATAAAAAAAAAAATAGAGAGGGTGAAGTTTAGAAAATTGGTATTAAATCTAAACACTCACTAACCTACGCTCAGGCTGGATCTGAGGAGGAATATATTTGCTGACAAGGGTCGTCAAGGCATTGGAAGGGGCTGCCCAGGGAGCTGCTGGAGTCACCGTCCCTGGAGGGGTTTCAGAGCAGGGTGGGTGTTGCATTGAGGGCAATGGGCTGGTGGGTGATAGGGCTGGGACAGAGGCTGCACTCCATCAGCTTAAAGTCATGAAACCAGCCTATGACTCTATAACCACCTTGAAATTCTTGGGAAAATTTCCCCTGTTTATTAACTTATGATTCATGATGGCAAGGGACCATGAAAGGCACTTGGATCTCAGAAGTGAATGGATGATGAGATGAGAGACAAGATCAAAAGATAAGTGAGGGTAAGTTTTGCAGATGTCTCCACCTCTGAGTCCCTACCCAAACATCATAACTTTTGGACTATCAGTTGACATCTCAGAACAGTCACATTCTTACAATTCACAACTTAAAATCGCCTTTGCTGACACAGATACTATTGCAGAAGAAGCAGAAGCCAAACAAATTCTGCATTTTGACACTAGAGGGGCCAGCACATCATCACTGAGACTCACTGAGCAAGGATGAATAAAGATGCAAATTCTGAGCCAAGTTTACCTAGGGTAATTTGGACTTGGTTGACAGTATTGATTTGTTCCAATGAAAAACCATCACATAATCAGAACAAACAATGAAGCAAATTCTGTTTCACTGAGAGAAAATTCCACTTTGTGGGTACAACCGTGGAAGATGATAATTTTGGCTAGGAGTTGTTATAACTTCCTAATGCAAAGCACACAAGAATACATCCCTTGTATATAGGAAGATATTTTTGACTCTTGGCAAAACGGTTTCAGCACAAACTGCTCTGACTTGAGAACGATGGTCAAGCCAAATGAATGGGAGCTCACGTGACATACCTTACTGACATTATCTGAAACTCGCTTGTTGGCTTCATATTCTGGCGTTTCAGTCTGCATGAAGTAGATTTGGTCTTTTATGCTTTCAAAGTCTTCCTGGTATTTCCTCTGTTAGAAACAAACAGATCACAAGGTATCAAACACACTTACATCATGAACAGGACATCTACCAGGTGGCTTATTTAGGGAGAGAAATACCACCAACGCAGCTTGCAAGAATCAACCAGTGTTCTCCATGTTCACATAACAGGGGATAAAGTTGTTCACTTCAAGGTTTCCTGAAATGAAACTCTTTTCACTTACCATACTCAGATTCTCTGCGTTCATTTTCGCAACTGCAACGTCGTAGCAGGGGGTTTGACTCCACTTGCCTTTGATCTTGTTTTTGTAGTCCTCGTGGTAAACAACCTGCAATGAAATAGGAAAAGAAAATTTAATCCTCAAAATACAGCTCATTTGGTTTTACAGGTCATCTTTTTAGGGTTGCTTCACAGTTTACAGCTGCCTTGTAATCACTGTATCAGCTACTGTCAAAAACATGATTTGGCCTCACCACTAATACTCAGTTATTTGTCTTAGTGCCTTCCCTGACCAAATCAAGGGTAAGGAGGTGAAATAAGTCACCTCTTCTAGAAGGGAGTTATCAGTAAGAAAATCTCGTGTTGAGACATCACAAACATACTCCTTTAGTTCTGCTTTCTCACTGGTCACCTAATATTGGGACATAGTATTGCCCATTGGTTAAGCCAGAATTGATTGTTATGGCTGGTGAAACGTGTTATAAGCAAACCCTTCTAATATATGGATTGCCTGGTATTTGGGATTGCTGTTAGAATATCTTCAAGCATAGGGAAATCAAGTATTAACTCTTTAAAACAGCCAGGTCCTGTCTGTTTGTTAACAAAACACCTTCCTGAGTTTTGAGTCAGTGTTCCACATAATAAATGACCATATGATAAAGAATATATGTGCCAAATGTAACCTTTAGGAAATCTCCACTTTTTTTGTTTTGGAGGCAGCTATATAACTCACTATTTTGTTCATTTCAGAGATTTAGGATGCTGAACTTCTTTAGCTTTCTAGCTTATTTAGCTTTTAAGCTACAGAAGAACAAGAGTAAAGAAATCTTCTCTAAATGAAACACTACCTTCTTCCACCCTCCAAATGTGTTCACTGGAACACTTTCCTGGTGGTTTCACAACCAGAAGTGAATACCAGAACACAGCAATAAAATCATGCACACCCTCTTCATAATGGTTACATTCTGTCCTGAGTTAAAATCCTACTTCTGTCTTACAAGCTTATGCAACTTAATTCCAGTTTCTTCAGCAAAAGCTGATTTTCCTGTGTTTCACTCCACCTCCTGCTTCCTCAGCTGTGTTTTACTCTAAGTATACCTAAAATGCACTGACAAGGACCGCTGCCAGGATCTTTGGTTAACCGTGCCACACAGCTATGGAATCTAACACGGAATGTTACTTGTTAACTTGATGTGCAAATCAGGAAACGGTTATGTGTGTGGGCAGACATTCCCACTGATTGATACCCACAGGATATGTTCGTGTACAATGGCTTGACACTGAAATAAAACATTTAGGAGGTACTTTGTGCAGTTGTCCCAGGCAACTTGTCAGCAAAATGGAGCTACTCCTTGTAAGCAAGTAACTCACTCCAGAACTGGATATATATTTACAGGTCTTATTTATATGTCAGAGAACAGCAACATGGATGTCATTTACTATTTTCTCCTGTAAACAGTGTAAAGCAGGAGACAAAAAAGGGAGGGAGAATAACGTGTGTATGGCAGAAACACAATTGTTTTGTGGAAACTCAGTTTAGTGACAAGAACCAAGTATAGCCTTTCACCTGACACTGGGCAGGATTTTCTCTCAGATACTTGAGGAAGAAACGAACTAACATCTGCTGCAGCAAATTGAAGGGGTCTTCATATGAACTCTGCTCCTTTCTTTTGCTTTCCCATTCTTTAGCTACCTCTACGCATCTGCAGTGCCAAAAGTGGGGCCTCTACAGAGAGAAGATCACTCCCTTCTACTCACATCACTCAGCTGCCTTGTCACTTTCTTGGCTTGTTCCACGTCAGGTGGGTCTGGCAGAGAAGTAAATTTAGATTTTCGTTCATCGTGTCCTTTTTTGTAGACAATCTGAAAACATGAGAGAAGGAAACATTTACAGTAGCTACCACCTTCAGCATCAGAACTCTTAATTCTGCTAATACCACCATGAACAGAAGTTGCTTTGTCCACAACTACTGCAGCATAAACCTCTTTCAATCAATCTATTCTGGAGTGAAAAAGAATCACTTTCCTGGGAAAGTGTTCAGGTATATTGTTCTGTTGTTCCTGAAAAACATGGACTGGTGAAGTTCTGGAAATGTGCAAAATTCACTGAAATGCTTGAGACCTGAAATCCTCAGCTGCAGAGTTCTATATATCCAGGTATCATCACCAGATTCCTGACTTTCCTTATCACTATTTGAGAGAGATAGGTTCATAGACCCACAACAGTGAACTGGGCTTAGAGCCAACCCTGAGGCTTTCTCCAGATATTTTGAGAGATACTCGAGGTCTTCCTACTGATCACCTCAGGAGATCTTCAATAAATCAATTATTTCATTCATTCTTAATCTGACATCAAGCTGCCAACAGATTTATACCCTCATATAATGAGTACACGTGTTCCTGCTGAGATGGCACTACTATTAGAGCTATCAGTGCACACCTATACATCTTCATTTTCTGTTCCATTATGATGGCTTTTTATCTAGCCAAAGTCCACCATGAAGTCTACCAGCTTACACTGTAACAGCAATCCAACTGTCAGTCAGGCTTTGATACTTACATCACTCAGAGCCTTCTGAGCCTGTGCCACTCTTCTGAGCTCTGGACTGTCATTGTATGGATAGAATAAACTTTTGTCTCCTTCCCAGTCTTCAGTATAAAGTTTCTAAAAACCAGAAGAATTCCAGAATACTCATTATGGATTAATCTCTCACTTGCAATGCTTTTTGCACTTTAGTTGCCCAGACCTGTGGCGAGTCTAAGATCTATTGTTTCTTACCTTACTGAACATTGCTGTGTTTTTTATTGCATTCACAAGCTCTGGAGCATCAGGAGGAAGCAGGTACTTGTCCTTATTCTCTTCCCAGTTCTGTTTATATAATACCTGGAAAGAAAGAACAGCACCTTGGTTACTCTGTCATTAGAAAAATATTTACACTTTCGTGAATCAGCTACCTGTTCCAAAGGCTTTTCCAACGTGAAAGTCTCAAACCAGTAGCATTTGAAGACGTCAGTTGGAAGCTTTTAAGATGATACTTATGCTTCATAGAATCATAGAGTGGTAGGGGTTGGAAAGGACCTTTAGAGATCACCTAGTCCAACTCCCTGCTAAAACAGGTTCCACTCAATCAGTGGGCACAGGAACGTGTCCAGGTGGGTTTGGAAACCTCCCGAGGAGCCTCCACACCCACCCTGGGCAGCCTGGGCCAGGGCTCCCTCACCTCAACAGTGAAACAGTTTTCCCTTACGTTTAAATGGAACTTTTTGTGTTCCAGCTTCTTTCCATTACCTTTTCTCAACTTCTCTGATGTCTCTCCCTGTCACTCTAAACTGTTCCAGAAACATTGCTGTAGCTCCCTGAGCTCAAAACTTCATTCCTGTCAGTAGCCTCGTGATCCACTAATGTTCACAACCCATCCAGAAAGAAGCCACTCACCTTGCTCACTTGCTGTGACACCTTCTTTGCATGTTCTATATCCATGGCCTTTTCATCAACGTGGCAAATGGTTCTAGCAACTTCCCCAGCCATGCGGTATTTCACCTAGATCCAGGCACACCAAAGCACATTTGTTCCCACAGCAAAAACTGACAGCTCTTTTTCAAAATATGACTGATTTTTACACTTAACACCCAAAGCCTAAATTCAAGAGAGCATTTAGGACTTGTTCCTGAGAAATTAAGCCTACAGGAAAAAACAAAGAGATTCTGAAGCAACTGAGACAGCAATGCAGCTCTGAGACAGCTTCAAGAGCTGTGCATCCCAGTTAGAGGTGTTGCTCTTCTGTACTCACCAAGGTTTTTCTATGAGTACTTCCACCAGTATCATGAGATAGAGAGATAACCATGCTATGCACTCTATCTCAATTTCACAGTCCATTACCATGTAAATTTTAGCTGTAGTGCCAAACCAAATATAAGCCACATTGCCATGGTAAACCACCAGCCTGGGCACAAAATCATCCTAACGGGGCTGTATCACTCCCAGCTTGACAGTAGGCTCAGCCAGCAACAGCACATGGACTGCTGCACCACCTCCTAAGTCAGGAGTGGGGTAAAATTTAACCCTCACTATTCTCCTGCATACCTGAGAGGTTAGGTGACTACACTCTCAGCTCTCAGTGCTCCCATTCCTAGGGACTCAACTCTCCCTGTTTACTGTACAAAGAGTTAAGAAGCCCCTGTAGGTGGATTTCGGTCTCCTGAACTGTGAGCTGTATTGTTGAAAGATTAAGAGCTGCTTGAAAGAAAGAAGAGATGATGAGCTCACTTCCAGATTTACAGACACTGTGTTAGCGGGGCAACTGCACTTGCAGATCCCTGAGTGGGACTCACACAGAGGGGACAGTAGATCTTGGTAAACCTCATCAGAAATGGCAAGAGGTACAGGATTTTGCTGTGCAACACCTGAAGAATCTAAACATCCTTCCCAAATCTGTTTATAAAGCTAGCTTTCAGTTGTTTTATGAAAACAAAAATGTTTAAACTCATTTTGAAAACAGAATTCTAGGGTTATTTCCCCAGTGCACAACTTAACCTCAACAAAAAGTGATCAGGCACATCATTCATGATGAATGCAGGACAGAGGGTGTGGAACTGCTGAATTCAACGATGTGGGTGGCACCATCATCTCCTGTGCCTGCAACTTCTGAGCAGAAATTCTCAAATCTCTTTCAGGCATGATCAAGTAGGACTTTTATTCAGCTAGAAAGGAACCATCTCATCCCCTTTCCTTGAAAGGACTAAATCCCAGCCTGCAGCACAGAACTCAGATTGTCATACACTCTGTATTCCTCGCTCCTACAATCTGAGGAAGTTTCTGCTAAGCACTCAGATTGCCTTATCACAATATCACCCAAAAACCTATCACTTCTTATCTAACATTTACAATTGTGGCTAAATTTGCTTCTTTGTCACTCAGTAAATATTTCCTTCTTACCACAATTGCTACCCACCTCACTGAGCTGGTCTTGCACTTTCTTGATCCTCCGGATCTCTGGCGTGTCAATTGTGGAAGCATATGGCTTTCCTTTTTCTTTTCTGTATTTTTCTTTGTACTTGTTCTGAAAGAAAACGATGGCAAATTCAGTTAAGACACATTCTAAAGCTCTGGCAGAAATTTATGTAGCAATCGTTGATTTATTTATCTGGATAGCATAGTAGGAATTTGGGGCAGATTATTGAACACCTCAAACTGGTGTTACTCGATTGCGTTTGCAGAGTTATGCTTTATTTTAACTATCTGACTTTCATCCATCTGTCACAACAGCAAAAAAAAATGCATTTCTGACTGTATCCTGGCTTAGAACACCTCTAATTCATTATATTCACCCCAGGGGGTTGAGGTTGATAAATCTACAGTTGTTTGCTTCAGTCACCAAAGACAAGGCAAATATGTGGGTGAGGGTAGCAACCTTACATCTACAATCTCACATAACCCTGAAGCGGTGAATGCTGGTAGATAATACACGTTAGCATTCAGGAAAAGAGATCTGATACCATCTACAGCTGTGCAGAGCAGTTGTCTTCCACTTTTCACGACACTCTGCAGTATTGGTCTACAGGACTCGGTATAAGGAATTTAGATTGGGGCTTGTTCCTATATGCTGTGTACAAGGATTTTTCTCAGTTATATGTAGAGGGATAAAGAAACACACTATCATAAAAAATACTGAGGTTTGCTATTCAACAGACATTAGTCTCTGTTATATTCCTTCACTGGGATTTCCAGGTCAGATAGTGCAAGAGTCCTATTAACTGACACCTCTAACAACGTTCAGACATCTGCCTCACGCCACCTCTTGTGTCTAAAGATTACCTAATGCACTCTTGGAGGAAATGGGCAAGAGAGGGGCCAATTTAAAGAAGGAAACTTCCCACTTCAGGCAAATAACATGAGCACACGTCATGAAATGAAGCACAGGCAACAAAACAGTAGAGGGAAGGTTTGCAATAATACCTAGTGTATGTTTTAAAGGTTGGTGTGCCTCGAGAAATAAAAGACATGGGACAATTTACCTCGCTGAATAGGTCCTTCATTTTGTTACTGTGTTCCAGATAAGGTGTCAAGAACTTAGATGGGTCCACTTTTGTCCGTATGGTCTTCTTTCTGACCGGAGCTGCTGCATCTTCAACAGCAGGTTTTTCACTGCTGACAGAAGTTTCCTCACGCTCAACGGTATAGGTGGTAGTTTCAGGACCTGTGTAGTCTGTGCTAATGGTCTCGGTGATCTCAGTGATCACCTAGGAGTAAAGAACAATTACTTGCTTTGTAACTATAAACCATCATTTCATGACAAGCATTTCTCACCTCCTCTGTCTAGTCAATGTATGCTCAGTTCTCATCCAGACAGCAAACCGCTGGCACTTTTCCTGCTGGGAGTACCCAGTATGCCTGCTGCACAACACCCAACACATAAAAACCTCACAAGGAATTAACTGACTGGCTGATTTCTGTATCAAACTCATGTAATTATTCTCCAGAGGAGCTGGAAGAGCAGAGCTGTTGCAACTCTTCTGTATGCATAACTTCTGCTGGCATCAGGGGAGCTCTCAGGTGGGACCACCAGCTACAGAAACCAGAGTGCAGAAACGTTCTCAGTGCTGGAGCTGTGTTGAAGACACATGTTGCACAGCCAGGGCTCCTAACGATGTCACTGAGAGTTGTGAGAGGAGGTTAAAGGTACATATGGTCCTTCAAAAAGATTATCCTCTTGCTAAAGGACAGAAACAGACACAGCAGATAGACAAGACCAAGTGCCTTTGTCATCTTGTACCTAGAATACACCTTTACTACTAAACTACACTGTGTTATAGCCAGATGGCAATCACAGCAGAGACAGAGCTGATAATTATATAAGCAATCAATCAAGCTTCCATCAGAAATACCCCCCCTTAATTAATTCAAATGGCTTATGCACTTGTTTATGAAAATTACTGCAAGCAGTACATATTTCCATTTAAAGTTTCCAGCAAAAGAAGGTGTCAAGTTTTATTTCACATCAATTTGCTTCAAAAAAAAAAGAGAAAGTGCCTTTAAAAGGGAATGTATGAAGCTCAGGGTTCTGACAGCTACAGACAGACCAGAAAATACATCCAGCATTAAAGACTAACTTGAGAAGTATACAAAACTGACATAGTAAATGGTTTGTGTACTATGTGAACTGCATTTTGTTGCAAAACAATGCTTTTCATCTGACAGCTCATAGGACCACATGATACTAATGTGTTAGAGTATGCTTACAGCTGATGGGAAAATGCCTAAACACGTTAGCTAGAGAGACATTCATTCTGAAATGTAATTGTTCATTCCACAATACTGATCCAAACCAGACACAGCAATAATCAGTCGTGCTACTGCTACCTTTAAATCCAAGCTGGCTGCGGATTTTAGAATCTCTGATGAGAACAGTGGTCGAATTCCTCTTAGAAATAGTAAGCTGACAGCCTCCCTTCAAGAGTGCAGTCCTAGGCAGCTTCTTCAAGCTATTCACCAAATCACGTGACATATCTAGTCACATGAACTTGATCATTTTGTCCATCTTTAACACTAACAATTGGGTTTCTGACAATGTGCTACCCAAGTAACCTTCCTGTCTGCATTTCTCATTATTAATATAATCTCTGACTTAATTTTGTCAGCTCCTGTGCAAATGGCTGGTGGGCAGGAACAAAGGGAAGACTATCAGCAGGCTGTGGGACAGAAGGTAAATAAGCAGAGCCTTTGTCTGCTGGACACATCCACAGTGCCTTCTAATGCAAACCAAAGAGCAGCACATGGGATACTCAGAATGAGCTACGAGTCCTCTAGATCATCCCACAACGGAGTCTTGCAGAGGGAATGAAGTATTAAGAAGAAATTGTTCACTGATATTTGTGCGTTCAATATGAAAAATTAGTCCTTAGAATACAAAGGCCATTAACTTAGCATGGTGCATTAATGACATGCATAGATACACCACACACAACACCACTGGGACCTTTACCTCATGCGGTTCACCCTCCTCAACAATTGTCTCTTCAATGTAGTACTATCAAAAAAAAAAAAAAAAAAGAAGGGGAAAAGAATCATTATTAGGCCAGATAATAGAAACAACCAAACTGTAGCTTCTCTTAAGCTGTTTCAACACATACTCTGGAGAAACAGGAGGGTAATTCAGAGGTACCTATGCAGGACCATTGCATCCTTGATAGTTCTGAACAACTTATTCATCTCTTTGCATTACTGATTGGGTTTTTTTCCCCATTTTTTCTCAGTTCATCTCATCCTCCCAAGCAATTAATGGAAGACCATTGTCTAATTTTACCCACAAGAGGGAAGACAATGATGTCCACGCTAAAAGGAAACAAGTCATCATTTAAAAAAACAGGATTTCCCAAGTGTTTGGTAATATGCTGAGAGAACTGTGGTAGGTTCCTCTCTCTAAAACTGTCCTCAGAATTCTTCCTACCCAAGACCCTTGAAGGACACCAATAATTAGTGGCTGCCAGCTAGGCTTTGTACAGCCTGATCACAATTCTGCACTTGGCAGCCCGGTCAATTTTCCACATACTTTATTGTTCACTTATCCATCCCACACCTCATAAACTTGATTATAAGAAGACTATGGGAGACTGTTTCAGAGGTCTTCCTAGTCAAGGTGTGCAGTGTTCAGTGGTCTCCCCTTGTCCATAGCAGGGTTGAACTCATTACAAAAAGCAATTGCTTTGGTCAGTCAAGATTTGCCTTTGATAAGTCAATGTTCACCACTCCCCATCACCTTCATGTACTCAGAAGCAGCTTTTAAAACCAGGCCATTCTCTCAGCACCCTTAAGTCCATCTCCTCTGGTCCCACAGAACTGTTATCCCCGTGGGTAAAGTCAACTCTAACTCTGTCTTCCTTTGCTGTGGCTACAGCTTCACTCCCACGTCTCTGCGAGGAAGCTCAGAGACGTGACAGAGCACAGGACAAGCCTTAGCAAACCTACAACAAAAAAAGGCTTCAAGCGCCTCAGGATTTTGCCTGTTCCTTGTCACTAGCTTCTCTGCCCACAGACCCACACATTCTTATCTTTCTTTCACTACTGATGGCATTTGCAGAATCCTTTCTGGCTGTTCTTAACTTCCCTTGATAGCTTCAACTCCAGCTGAACTTTGCCCATGCATGTAAAAATGGAGTTTTTAATCTCTCATGCCTTTATATTCCTCCTAAGTGACCTGCTCCTGCTTCCACCGTCACTATACTTCTTTCTTGTTTGTTTGTGAGCTCAGTCAGGAGCTCTCTGTTCATCCACGCCTGCCTTCTGCTGTGTTTGACTTCTGCATGCTGAACTGAATCATTCTTGTACTCTGAGAAAATTGTTCTTGAGGATCACCCAGATGCTCTGGGCCCCTTTGCCCACCCAGCCTGTTTCTCATGGGATCTTCCCAGCCAGCTCCCTGAACAGACCCAAATCTGCTCTTCTGAAGTCTGGGATTGTAATTCTGTTTATCTTGCACGCTCCTCTGAATATTCAGCTCCACATACCCGCAGGGTACCTGCAGCCATGGTTGCCTTTGCCTTTTGCATCCTCCTCAAGTTCTCTGTGGTTTGAGTAGCATGTCCAGCAGAGCATCTCCCCTGGTTAGTTCATCAATACCTTTGAGAAATCTCCCTGGTTGCTCGTACCCTTGCAGCAGACACCGGTGGGTTCCAGCCACCCATATGCAGAAGGCCTGTGCCTCTGAGGCTTTCTGAAGAAGTCTGTTATCTATCTGCCTAAAGAAGGTGCCAGGTTCTACATCTACTCCGAAGTGGCAGATCAGCAGGTGGAGTCCAAACTCTCCTCCTGTTGCCAGCAACCATGAGCTTCCTTCCTTCTCCACCCTGACAGCCACCCTCCATCACCCGTTACACCAGGCTCTCCTCCTGACACTCCTCCCTTGCCACACGCTGCCCTGGCTTGCTCCGCGCAGCCCTCAGGAAATGGCGGCCGCGTCATGGCCGTGAGGCTTCGCCTGCCACCTCCCCTCCCTGCTGCACCCCGGCACAACAAGCATTAAAGGTCACGCGGCAAAACTGTGGCAGCACAAAGCCCTCTGAATCAAGCCCTATAAAATAGCCCTCATTAAAAGTTAAGCCGTTTTCCCAGAGTTGTTCCTCAAAGTCCTGCTCACGTAACTAGCCCTTGCTTTTCAAGATGTGTCACATTGGGCTGCTCCAAGGCAGTTTCTGTTCACAGGCCCTGTGCCGTGTTTGACCTGCCTTCCACAAAGCCTTCAAGTGACTCTGCAGCAGAGCTTGGTGTCATTCACTGTGGTTTTTTGCACAGTGCAGGCTAATAACGCCAGAGAAAGCAAAAATAGTATCTTAAAACCCTCAAGGTTTTATCAGCCACTCATTATTCAGCAACAATTTTCTGCTCTTTCGGAAGATGAGTTTCTGACAGAACTTCTACAGGTTTAAAATAGGAGATTCATATAGAAGGGGAATTCTAATTAAGAAAACTTTGGAAAGGCTTAAGCTGCCTTAAAACTGTACCAGATGCTATGGTTCCTATTTTATTTGACTTCTATGAATATCTCAAGAGAAGCTACTTAAGCAGCACCACCTCAGTCTGTCCTAGGGATGTAGTTACAGGAAAATGGTCATTGAAAATCAAAACCAAACAATGAAAGGGACCTGTGTTTAGAGAAAGCCAGCAGCAACAAACAAACATCGGCAGCAAACACACATTTTATTACAGAGAGCACACCGTGCTCAGCAAACCAAGAGGCAATTACAAGTAATATGGTAATAGGAAACTTAATGAAGGACCGTTATCTTTTGTAACACGGTGGTGCAATTGAGCTTTGTGAAAGGTGATGTTTATTTTCCAAAACACATTTAACTAATTCAACTGGCAAACCATCTGACTTTGTTTCATTCACTGTTTGGAATTGACCAAGTCTGCAGCCAGGGCTCAATGCCATAATGCTGCCTGAAATCAACAGTCCATTGAATACAAGGTGGAGATAAGGAGTTGTGGGATGTCTACGTTTTTGCTGTCCCATTCTTTCCCTCAAACATCGAGCGATTTGTTATAACCACGTAGGTATTTCATAACACATCATTTCATTTCAGAATAGGAATAATGCAGCAGGTAAGACAAATACTCTGTTAACTTCATACACTGTTTTAGTAGCAAGGTCATTGTTCTAATGGCATTCTCTCCTAAAAGCAAGCTGTAGGTTTCCCACTTTCCTGGGGATTCATTTAGTCTAATTGCTGAGACTAAATAATTAGGCATATAACTGTGAGTTTAAAAGACTTATCAGCAAATTGATCCCTGATGCAACTCCGTGGACAGCTACAGGTTTCAATCCAGCTTGATCTCTGCAGCTTCTAAGGCTAAATTGGTTACTGGCACCTTGGTGGCACAAAACTGCTGCATTTCTGCAGCGCATTGGGCAGTGACACAAGGCTAGAAAGTGGCTCCAGGATTGAATGACAGAGGGCAAGCCAGGAGGGAGAAGAGATGGCCCACGGCAGCTATAATTATGCAGGAGGGTAATCACAAAAGCTCGCGGTGTGGGTGTGGGATGGTTACAGTCCTTACTTAAAGCAGAGAAACTATGTCAGGACCCAGGGAGATTTTTCTCCACTGAGAGCAACTTTTGTTGTTGTTTTTTACCAATCAAACCAGTCAATAGACATCTCATCACATCCTAATCTTTGGAGAGCGAACAGCAAGCAACGGTCTATGCTGATGAGCAACATCTCATTAAAGTGATTAGTGTATTCATTCACAAGGCAGGAAACAAATATGGACACTTTCAGATTCTCTTCTTACCTCTACAACTTCCTCATATTCTTCTTCCTCCATTTTGAGGGTATTCTTCTCACTCTCCCCCACTCACTGCTCAGACAACAAAATTAAGTGTGAATATACAATATTAACCCAAGGCTGAAAGCACTATGAAAAGCTACTAGTGAGGGTCATGAAGCACCTGGGGTCATGGCTGACAACCAGTCAGGTTATTACAATGCTGTCATCAGTGAAAAACACATGAACAACAGAGACAACTGAAGTTGGGATCTGGCATTATTTGGACTATTACAATAGGAAAGCATTGGCTCAAGTTTCAAACATACTGACAGAAGTTATGATTTTGCACAAATACCTTATTCTAATATCACAATAATTAGTAACACTAATACCAAATTTCAATAGCAACACTAATCATCATCATCAGATGAAGAGATTTAACGAAGCATGATTTGATTTGTTTATGACAACACAGTTATGTTAAGCACTTTTCTTTCCTCTGTGATTGTTCCACTCTGTTTTGTTGCATCATTCAAGCTCCTGTTTGAATGGATCCTACTATATTCGTTCACAAGTAAAAAAACATAACATACAAAATGATTGTAAAGAACTTTTGTAAAGTGACCTTTAGGTTAATGAGGCAATTTCTGTCTTCCCAGCATCAGCCTATACAGATGCTTTGGGTTTGGGGGTGTTTTTATAGCTCTTGTGGCTTTTTCCTCTCTATTTCTTCAGACCTGGAAAATATGGAAATCCATAGAGTCGGCTGAGTGACAAAGTACAGGTTGCTGTCAAAACCTTCAAATGAATTGGTTAACACAAGGATTTTGCTACGAGGCAAAGCTGCAATTTTCCACCAGAGCCTGCAGCCCTGTTTCTAATGTTGGTAGGGGCTGAGGCTTTGCGACAGCTGTTCCTGAGCCCAAAGATATTTGCCATGTAAACTAATACTACCAAATGACGGGGTGGTTTTGTTTAGCTGGCTAAACTGCAATTCCTTCTGAGGCAAGCCTAGTAATGCAGGTTAAATATAGGAGCATAGAATACTGTCCCTTTTTAGTTCCAAAGTGATGAGAAAAGTTGCCCACCCCTCCCCCTCAAAATCAGTTTGTTAAACCAGAATGTTAATTATTAAAGAAAAACTAAGAATGACTCAATTAACAAGCAGCATGTTGTGGGGAAACTCAGCCAAAGCCCATGAATAAACCCACAAAGTGGGGATTGCATGTGAGGATACAATCTATACAAACTGCCACTGTTACAACCTCCAGTTAACTCTTCCAAATCACAGTTCTGAGTCCTTTCCTCTCACTGCAATTTACAACTGGTCACCCAGACTGAAAACCTAACTGCCACGGGCAAGCCACGACTGCTGCTCCTGAAAAACAGCACCAGGAAACAGCTCGAGATCCTATGCTAAGGATAAGAAGTCAGTTGGGATTAAAATGTTCTTACCAGCAACACCTAGTAAATATCCTTCGGAGCAAAGCCTGTCCAGCCTTCCCTCCTGAGCAGCACTGGGCGAGAGCGAGCCTGGGGCAGCGGCTCCTAATGACGCACGGGGCTACCACAGCCAATCTGGCTCCAGCCCGCTCAAGTTGCAGCCCTAAATATACTTGGTGACCCCGGAGGAGGCCACCTGTTGTCAGCAGCATGAAGGAAAAGGGAGCTGGGCACTTCTGTGCTCCAGTGGAAACCCAAAACACACCAGAGCTGGACCGAACTTCACCAGGTCTCTGCTGAAATGGATCCCTGAGCAGAGCCAGGGGAGAGTTCACGTGGAAAAAACAGGCACATTTGCCTCCCTCAGAGCTGACAAGAGTAAAGAATGTGACCTGATAGAGACAATTTCATTCCTCTTTTGTAGCTGAATCCATCTGAATGCAAGACTGTCTGAACTTCAGAGAAATGAGAGAGGGTTTGGGGCTTTGAAATGAATTTTTGGTATAGACCTGGGGTTACTTTCATCCCTCAAGTACACCTGAAGTGCCTTCCCAGCTTAACTAGACGCAAATCACGTGTCAATAGATGTTACACATGGTCCCAGGACCTGAGTACTTGCAAGGGACGAGATTAACAGCCAATGTGCCTGGTGAACAAAGACTAAGAACCCCTAATAAACAGATCAAACAACAGGGAAGCAATTCTAATGCCTGAAGTATTTTGAAAGGCCAACAATTGTATGATGTGTGGAGCAGAAGTGACCTCTTAGGACATCTAGTTGCCTCGTGGAATAGGAGTGCTTTAGTTCTTCAAGGAGACACGTTGAAAAGCCAATATCAACCACCATCTATTTCATATACTGCATGACTGTCAGGAGCTCTTGAGAGACATCTTGGTGTTCCTTAACTCTTTGCAGAAGTTCATATTTATATCTAGATGAAATATCATATCTCTTTCACCACTGCCAAGGATTTTACACTCTGCAGAGAGCTGTATGTAGGTCTCCTCCTCTTTCTCCTTTAGGCAAGCTCAGTGCTTTCAGTTACTTAGCACTTTGCTTTAACAGGCAATCCTTCCCCTCTTAATCTTATTTCTCTCTGTTCAAAAGAGTATCCCAGTTTCTTCCCCTCTTTTGAAGACATCCAGCAATGAAGAGAGCACGGTGGAGCCTCATGAGAGCGGCGTCAGCTGAACCTGCTGCTCTCCAATCCCAACCCTGTGTGTGTGTGTGTGTGTGTGTGTGCGCGCGTTCCAGAAATAACTCTCAGAGTCCTTTCTCTCAAAGGCACTGCTTTTCAGTCGATCACACTCACAACATGACACCTGCATAAGTGATAACAAACCTCTGTGTAGTGAAGGGACTTTTTTTCGTGTGTTTTAATTAACTGTGTGATTAATTATTGTCATTTCCAGTTCGAATCTCACTTCAACTCAAAATCAAGTGCAGTGACCAGTTGCTCACCACTCACCTTGGTTCTTTTCAGCAAATCTGGGTCCACAGCCTCTTCTTCACACTGTACTTCAGCTTGCTCCTCCTGTAAATGGCATTTTCCCATAGTCACTGCTACATTCTTGGACATTATCATCCCTCATTCCAGTCATCTGGTTTAAATCAGGTTTATTAGATCAACAGAGGCTCATGTGCCCCTCTTATGATGGTTATCCTGACAAGGATTATCCTGACAAGCCTTTTAAACAGGGTACAGGTTTCTGTGCAGTTCTCTTGCAAGTCCCTGCAAACAATCTCTCCCCTTAGTGATCTACTCTACAACTCCTAGGTCAGTGGAACATCACCCACAGATTCTTTTACAGTGCTGTTCAACAGACCTTGTTGAGAAAGAGACACAAGTCAAGGCCAGAATTAGATGCAGGATGCAAGTGCCCCATTTTCTGCTTTGCTGTGAAAATCTGTGTCTGTGACTCAGATCTCAAGTCACCATTTGCTGGAACTTGCTGGGAACACCAACTTGGCTTTCTGGGGGACAAACCCTTCAGAGGCAGGAAGGGAAATTGTGCTGTAGGTGAGAGCCTGGCAGTTCTGATAAAGGTTAGCACACCAGACCAGATTGTTTTATCCACAGTCCATAAATATGCATATGCTCAGCAGTTTTGAACTAAAAAGACAGAATGGTGCAAGATGACTAAGGCAAGGGAAGATGTTTTGCACTTAAATGGGCCAAAAATTTAAAGCAGAAAACGTTTTCTTGTGTTTAGCTTTTAAAATACGAAGCTGAAGGAGTTCTCCTTGTGCAACAGCCACCACAGAGGCCGGGGGAAAGGGAGGAAATCACATGTGACCTTCTCTAGATTTATTTAGAAGGGATATAACACAAGAAGTATGAAATGGCAGCCTACATGTACTGACTCTCCTAACCCACGCTGCATTCACCTATCAACACCGACTGTTTGTTTCCTGGAGCTGCACTCAGTGTGTTTTGGGAGGCAGCCTCCCTTCCAGCCCTGGGGAATCCAGAGCTTCCACGTGCAGCCTGCTCAGTACCGAGGGTGGGAGTGTAAGGGCCCCAGGGCAGCCCCCCTGCAAACCCCTCACCCCCAAAGGGCAGAGCCCGCACAGGAATCCTACATTGCTACACCCCTCCCTGCCACTTAGTGACATTCCTGTCTTGTGTTTCTCCTGTAGTACACCACTCTCAGCATCCCAAAGCAGAGTTTGCAGGAATTTCAACAAGCCAAAGCCAGGTCCCACATCACAAGAGCCAGGCAGCGTGTACCACTGAACTCCCAGCCTGCAACTGCTTCTGGAAGACAACAGCCTCAAGACTGAAGAGACTTTCTATCCACCCTTGCCTCCCTTTGACTGAACATCACACAGGGCATCTGCTGTGCCAGAGATCACACTGGCTTCTCTGTGTCCTACCCTTTGTGTGGATAAACTTACTGCCATCACAGGTGCTATATTTAACCTCCTGAGGTCATGCACAGAGCACCTGGCTCTAACAAGCATTGTATCCTTGCAAAAGGACATATTTTATGACATATTTGTGCCATCGTGGCTATTTTTTAACCACCGTGACTGAGTTACTTCTCCTTCTTGCCGCTGTTTTTTAGCTTCTTTCTGCCTGCCAGATTTTGCACGGGAAAGCTGGGGAAAAAATCTAGCACAGAATCTCAAGGGCTGGAAGGGAGCTGGGAAGCTCATCCAGTGCAAGCCCCCTGCCAGAGCAGCAGCACCTAGAGCAGGGCACACAGGAACTCATCCAGCTGGGTTGGGATGTCTCCAGAGAAGGGGCCTCCTCAGCACATCTATCTTGTACTTGAGCGTTTCTGAGGCTCTCACCTAAGCTAACCAGGTGGCCAAAGTTTTCCTTTAGAGTCCAAACACCTTAATCTAGAAATGCCCTGGAGAGTATGAGGCGTGGAGATGAAATGCTGGGACAATCAAGAAGCCTGAAAGGTTATTCTTGTTAGATAAGCTGCTACCAGCCTCTGCCAGGAGGTCCAGGAGCTTGATTTGTAGTTGCACTCCAGGGATCCAAACAGTGGAGGAAACAAGTGGAGAAAACAGGAGTCGTAGGAACTCGACTCATAATGAAAAAGGGCATGGAAAGGGGAGGTAGGGCAGGGTTTTCTCTCACCATGCTGTTCTTCCAGGGGCTTGCTGTTATCCAATGCTTATTGTACCTTCCTAAGCGTGGGAGATCGTCCTCTAAGTAGGTGGGGAACAAACCATGATCTATTACAAGCTGCAGTAATCACAGCAGGATTTAAAGATGCCTGTGCCTGCATGAGCATTGTAGGGGGCTGTTAGCTCACATTTTTCCCCATTTACCAGATGGAGACCCTGCCCAGGCTTGGCTGTAGACAGCTTCTAGCTCCCAAGTGGCCCTGAGGATGAAGTCAGGTGCAAAGATACTCACCCATACCAGGGCTGAAATAGCCAAGGGGGGCATCCTCTGAATTTTGCCTTGTTTTCCTCCCCTGGCAACTCCCAGGCAGTAAGAGGAGCACAGCACCTACAAGTCTGCAAAAGTCACACCACTGGAGCTTCAGCTGTGCCCAGGGAAAAGGAAAGCTTATACAAACAAGTTCAAGTCGTCTGTTTCATGGTCCAGCCAAGCTTTCTCTTCAGGAGCTGCAGGTGTGAAACTGACAGGTGAGGATATGGAACATAACAAGGTGTTTCTCCCCTTTGAGAAAGCCCAGGAGAAGCCTGTGCTGCAGACACAGCTGTAAACATCTCTCCCTCTTGTCGTTGTGTTGCAACTACTGCCAAGAGTCAGCAGCAGCTGAAACTGTGAGGCAGGGCTCTTCAAAATCTCACAAAAGCCTCCAAAATGAACAGGCTTTTGGTGTGTTGTTGACAGAGGTGGCTGTGAGGAGAGAGGTTGTTCTAGAAGTACCTTACCTGGTACTTCAGTCCCTAACAATGAATTGAGTTGGTACCTAATGATGAATGGTTTCCCAGGGCACTAACAGCTGCCTACTTCAATACAGGCTGCAAAAAGCAGCTTCCCTTGATGCTGTGCTCTAGAACCAGCAGTGCTGGGATGGATGCCTATGTAGTTGTACAAGCAATCAGGTAGTTGTTTAACACTGCAGCTATCTTGGGTTATCCAGCCAACTGAGACACAGGCTTGCAAACGTCTCCTTTTCAAACTGAGGTGCCACACAGAGGTGGCTCTGGGAAAGGGATGAACCTCACTTTATACTTTGGTGCTGCTTATCCTCTTTCTTAAAGTATTAATAGAAAGCATTAGATCATAACAAACAATATACTTAGAAGCAATGCAATCAAAATGCCACGAGTAAATCATCTCCAGTGTCTTCTCCTCGTGTTTATTTTTTGATGCTGACAGGTTAACACAGGGTGAGCAGCAGCACAGGCCAGCAGCTGTATCCTATGTAAACCAGCCCCTTGGTGTGGTGCCATGAGTCAGAAAGGCTTGGCTGGAAAAGGAGGAGAGAAAGGAATAATGGTGTAAAACCAAAACTCATTTCATGCTTCCTGATGTTTCTGGACAGAAAAGGAACAGTCACCTCACTCATCCAATGTGTTTAGCTGGAAGTTTGTCTGCGTGACAAGCTGCTGTTTACCATCCCCTCTCCCCCTCTCAGTGAGACTGCAATCACTGCTCTTTCCTCACAGCTACGAGATGCAAAACCACATCCAAACAAACGTTCACCCAGTGCCTGATGTGCTGTGGATACAGCACTGAAGGTTTTAGCATAGAACAGCATTAGCCACAAAAAATCACCAATGTGTTTCTTCCCTGTTGAGGTGAGGGAGCACTGGCAGGGGCTGCCCAGATGGGCTGTGGAGGCTCCTTCTCTGGGGACATCCCACCCCAGCTGGATGAGTTCCTGTGTGCCCTGCACTAGGTGCTGCTGCTCTGGCAGGGGATTTGCACTGGATGAGCTTTGCAGGTCCCTTCCAGCCCTTGAGAGTCTGTGTTTCACTCCCCTCCTCACTTCACATCCAGCTGACACACATTCAAGCAGCATTCAAAGGGACTGACCCCGCTCCTGCAGAGGGAATGTTACTAGAGCTCCCAGGGAAGCACATCCACACTGACATGTTGGTTGGTTGCTTGCTGCAGGTATGTCCCCTCAAAACCACATCCCAGCCACTCTTCTCACCCAGAACACCTCTTTCCTTTGTCCACTCATGCAAATCTCACATGGTTGCCTCTGTTCATGTCCAACCAGGATGTTTCAAACACCAAACCAAGAGTGGGTTCAAAGGGGAGAAAAATCCACCCCAAACAAACCCAAACTGGAAAGAATATGAACAGGATGACAGATGCATGTTCATTTGTTTCATGATGAGATATCATGGTGCAAAGAGGCACCAGAGGGACAAACACACCTCAGTCTAAGTCTCCAGCTAGATGGAGAAACTTAAAAAGTAGTACAAGAGTTTAAAGATATAAACTCAGAGCACAACAGATCCTGGATATTGCCACAAGACTTTGCACGTCAGTAACAGCCAGCAGCAGCCTTGGTTTGGGTTGTTTTCCCAGCTGACTCTGATCACTGGCATGGAGGAGAGTTCTCCTCACATGACAGCATCCGTCAGAGCCTCCACTGTTCTTTACTTAGGACCTTTGAGAGTCATAAAAGAAAATGTTGATCAACAAGATGATGTCAAAGAGACTAATTTATCTCTCCTACTAATGTTCCCAAGACAGCAGCAGAGCTTTTCACACAGGTCCTGAGCAGAAAGAAAATACATCAAAGGAAGACTCCTTCAAGAACACAAACCCAGCTCTGACTGTGTCAATCAGATTTCCTAACATGGGCTTCTGGGGTCAGCTTAGATACAGCACACAACTCTTCCAGCCCAGCTGTAACTCAAAATCTATATTCATTCAAGCTGGAGTCGACTGGGAAGTGAAGGGAAGGCTCTTTTCAAACCTTTTCTTCTTTTCTTCCATGTATAAGATAAATAAACTTGCGTATTTTTAGAAGGGAGGCACAAACATCAACTGTAAACGTCAGTGAAAAAGCCATGACTGGCAGCCAGAATTCTGCTCCTCACCCTGTCTTCAACTCTTGCCCCTTTGGGCAAGCCTCTGTCTTGCTACCATGCCGTAAAGATAGGTCCCTTCAATCTCTCATTATTCTTATTACTGTTGTTGCAAATCACTGACTCACAGCAACTCCAGTGAGCACTGTAGATGTTATATAAGATAAAGGCTGATCTCTAATCTAGAGCCCCAGACACTCAGCAAACCATTGCAGAGCGAAAATGGTGCGGTGGCAGCAGCTCCACTCTGCAGGGACGGAGATGATAGAACCACAGAATCACTTTGGCTGGAAAAGCCCTTGAAGCTGCTGCAGGCCCAGCCCAGCACTGACCCACAGCCCTCAGCACCTCAGCCCCACGCCTTTGGGATCCCTCCAGGGCTGGGCACTGCCCCAGCTCCCTGGGCAGCCTGGCACAGGGGCTGACACCCCTCTTAGGGAAACAGTTCTGCCTCAGCTCCAGCCTCAACCTCCCCTGGGGCAACTTGAGGCTGTTTCCTCTTGTCCTGTCGCTTATGACTCAAGAGCCTGACCTCAGCACAACCTCCTGTCAGGGAGCTGCAGAGAGTGCTCCTGTCTCCCCTCAGGCTCCTCTTCTCCAGGCTCAACACCCCCATTCCCTCAGCCCCTCCCCAGGACCCTTGTGCGCCAGCCCCTTCCCCAGCTTTGTTGCCTGTCTCACAGATCCAGGAGCCATGCAATACTTGAGCAGTGAGTAGTGCCTGTCCCCTTTGAAGCACTGGGTATGAATATGACAGGATGAAGACCATGCTACAGCAGACCTTTTTGTGCCTACTGGTTCTTGGCACTGAAGGTCCTTTTCCTTTTCACTCCCTCAGGCAGGTTACAGCTGCACTCACACTGAAGGAAGGAACATAACTTCTCCTTGGTGCTCCACCTCAGGTGCACACACACAAGAACTGTCCCACCCCAGAAGCCAAAACGCTGCTGACCCCTGTAACATGGTCCAGTTTCCTCACAACACATCAGTCCAGCTTCGCCCTGACTTTTCAAACCCACTGACAAGTTTCCACACAGATGTATTCTCCCCGCTGCTTCCTGCTGAAGGCAGCAGAGCCTTACAGTGAACTCACAGGCACAGCTGTTGGGGTTTCTTATGGAACTGAGCTGAAAGCAATCCCTTCAGAAATCATAAGGCAGCCCAGGTTCACTTACACCCCTGTCCACATTCGGGTCATTTATTAAGCCTCCACACTAAGCCTAATATTTCTAGCAAAGCCTGGCAGCAGGAGAGTTTCACATGGCTTTGGACAGCATTGCCAGCTTTCCACATCACCCCAACGGCAACGGGCAAACCGCTGGATGAGCTCAGCTCCAAGATCAAGGCACTCCCCATCACGAACCACTTGGGATGGAGGGAGAGAGCTGAATGCACCCCTTGCCTTCTGCCAGTCCCTTAATGCTCAAAGCAGCTCTGCTGCCTTTCTCAGTTTAACAGCAACTGTGCTGGTATCACTGAAAGATGTTTATGCCCCTGTGTGAGAACACAGGGAACAAATCAAATGTTTACTGTTTACGTGCCCATATCTCCTTTCACCAAGGATGTGCTTCTTCCACAGAGGGAACAAACTATGACTACAAAGGTGTAACTGAAATAATAGTCCTTTTATCCTTTTTTTTTTTCCCCTCTTGGGCAAGAGAAGTGCCACTCTCAGTGTTCCTGATGGCATCTCACCATCCCAAGGGTTTTCCAAACCTCGGCAGGGTTCATTTGTAAAAGCTTCTAGTAAAGTGGTGCCATGTGCTGCTGCTTGATCCCTCTCCCTCTGGACCCCTCTGTCTCCCCTGTATTGCAAAGTAGTTCCCACAGCAGAAAGGAAACCAAATGTGTAGATAGTTCAGAAGAGATGGGGGCTTCTGAAAGAATTGCCTAAGGCACGGTCACAGGAGCTGCTGCAAAAGGTTGAGATTTAGACCAAAGCTCAAGGAGTACACTCAAGACGTACCATAATGACCCCATCAATACACAGTTCATGTGTCTGCAGCCCTCTGGACCTGCAGAGTGCTGAGTAACGGGCTGAAGTGCTACATTTCCACTGGACAGACATTAGCGACCTGTGAGCTGCACCCAAAAGCCTTGTCTTTTGCAATTCCTCTCTTACCACGCTCATTCGGATGGACTACGTTGCTGTGAAAGGTTACTAACACCTCCAGCTGTAAGCAGGCACAGCCTGCAGCGTGCTCAGCGTTCCTCACTGACATTGCTCACATGGTATCTCATACCCTGAAATACAGCCTGCAGCACTCCATGAAATATTAAGGCTACTTGCTAGCTGTGGCCAGCAATACCCTGCAGGAGCGGCTGCCGGTGGCAGAATGCTCCGGGAAAGGTCATCAACACAACACAAAGGTCATTAACACAACAGCCACCATGAGAAATCCTTCTCCGGGCCGTTGTTAACAGCACTGAGCAGCCATCAGGAGATCTGCCCCTGGTGCTGGGCACTGGGCAACAAGGCAACCACTTGTTACTGAAGTCAATAAAGTGACATTTAATTGCAATAAGGAACCATACCCTCACCAGTTATATCCTCTCACTCACCTGGCATCATGCCATCCTCACCTGGGAGCAGGATCCTCGGTGGTGTGATCTGCAAGAGCTCATGAAGCAGCACAAAGTCCTGCAGGCTGCAGCCCCCTCCTTGCTGCTCCTGACACGGGGAGCTTACCTGGACAACTCACCCCAGGAGCAGGGCAAAAAGGAGCAGCCAGCCAGGCAGAAACTGCCCAGCTGAAACTCAGCCCCTGGGAAATGATTTCTTCTCTCCAGCCTTACATCACACTGCACTGGGTGTCGGGCCATCAGGATCACAACTACAAGCCTTTAACTGCAGTCTTGTGGGCCTGGTCCCTCCCCAGCCACACGTGGGGAGTACAGGTCTGACTTTGGGGGTGAGTCTTTCCAGGCTGTCCCATTCACCTGTCAGAAGTGCCTCAGCCTTTGTGAGGTTGAGGGTATTTTTCTCTACAATCAGGGAGCAAGGGGGAGGAAAACTTCATGAGTTAAATAGTTTGAGTCTGGTGCTTTCAGCTCATTTCCTTGATAACGATTCCACGGGAGGCTCGGCCACTGGTGACCTCATGGGTCTTTTAATAACACAACCTAATGGTGGTGGATGGACAGAAACAGCTGGGGAATTGCCCTGGCTGTGGCAAAGGCACTGTGAGCTCAGCCAGCCAGCCACCCCCCTGGCTCCCAGCCTGCTGCCTGTGCTGGGGGCTGTGTTAGCAAGGGCCACACTGCTGCTCGGGCCAGGAGACAAACCTGCCTTGAGCTTGGGAATCTCCTGGGACAGCTCTGGCTGTGCTTGAGCACGTGCACAGCATGGGCTGGTGAGGGTTAGGGGAGGGAGGGTTTAGTGCAGTGGTTCACAATCTGAAAATTCACAGAATCCCCAAATGATGGGGGTTGGAAGGGCCCTGCAGAGCTGCTCCAGCCCCAGCCCCTGCTCCAGCAGGTTCCCCTGGCTCAGGGGGCACAGGAACATGTCCAGGTGGGGTTGGAAACCTCCTGAGAAGGAGCCTCCACACCCTCGCTGGGCCAGGGCTCCCTCACCTCAGCATCAAAGGACTTGCTCCTCCTGTGCCACTGGAGCTTTTTATGTTCCAGCTTTTGTTCATTGCCCTTTGTCCTGGCGCTGGATACTGCAGAAGAAGAAGCGCTCCCTCATCCTCTTCACATTCACCCCTTAGACATTCCTAAGTGTTGATGAGCTCCCCCCTCAGTCTCCTCCAGACTAAACAGCCCCAGGTCCCGCAGCCTTTCCCCATCAGGAAGATGCTCCAGTCCCCTGAGCATCTTGGTGTCCCTGCACTGGCCTCTCTCCAGCAGTTCCCTGTCCCTCTGGAGCTGGGGAGCCCAGAACTGGACACAGGGCTCCAGATGAGGCCTCAGCAGGGCAGAGTAGAAGGGGAGCAGAACCTCTCTTGACCTGCTGCCCACACTCTTGTTAATACCCCCCAGGCTGCCATTGGCCTCTTGCCCACGAGGCCACATTGCTGCTCATGCTCAGTTTATTATCACCCAGCACTCCCAGGTCCCTCTCTGCAGAGCTGCCCTCCAGCAGGTCACCACCAGCCACATCAAGCACAACAACCCCCCCACAGGCACAGAGCTACGTGGAGCTCAGGCACTGTCATTACAGCCCATCTTTGGGTTCAGCTCCTGTCTGTTCCTCTTCCATTGCATAGGACAGGAACAAAAGCCCAAACACCACAGCACCAGAGATGAAACCACTCTGGGAGGATACTCACTGCTCTCTCAGCAGGGCCAAATGCCCAGCTCCCACTCTGGCACCTTATTTTAACACTGTCTGATGGTGGAGCTGTTTCCCTCCCGGGCTGCTCGCTGCAGACTCACTCTCCCCGAGTGCCTGTGCTTGAGGGTTCAGCTGGTGGGTGCTGCAGGGAGCTGTGAGGCAGCTCTTGGAGATGAGAGGGGCAGGGGCACACACAGGGAAGAGCCAGGGGCAGAGGAAGGGGCCCAGGCAGGGCCACAGGCCAGCAGATCCCCAGCGAATTGCTGTCCTTGGTAAGAGCTGGTCCTGAGACATAAAACCCACCCTGAGTAAGGGGCTGCAGGTCTGGGCAGCGGCTCATGAAATGACTGTGTGCCCCTGTCAGCACTGACTGGGGCTAAGGGCTGACCGAGTTGTTAGCAGCACGTTCAAGTGATGATTTAGAGGAAAGATGATAGTCTACAAAAGCATGATTGGCACAGGAGGGGACAGGCTGGGATCACTCTGCCTTTGGAGCTCCAGTTCGGAATCGATTCGCAGACTCTGCCCATGGTTTGGGCACAAGAACCAGGCCACAGCTCAGTGCCATTTCACTGGTGTGTGTCTGCACAGCGAGGGCTGAAGCACTGAAGGCTCAGTTGCCTGTCCATCACCTTCATCAGCACCCCAGGCTAAGCCAGGGGAGCAGGGCTTCCCCCACAGCCCACCCAGCCCCAGCCCTCTGCTCTACCCCTCACACACCCCAGCAGCATCCCAGGCCCCTTCTGCTTTTCCCTCTCAAGGACCCCATCACTAAGGAAACCAAGAGCGTGTTGCCAGGCTCAGTAAGTGAAGCACAAAGGAAGGGAAGTTGCTGTGTGCCACAGTTTGGGAGCCAAGGCAGTGTGTGGTGCCACGTCACCCACACACAGGCCACAGCTCAAAACCCCAGCTCCTGGAACCTGCTCCTGTGTTCTCCTCCTCTTCTGCGTAAGAGATTTGTTCAGGGAGGGTCACACACACAGACACAGGAACACACAGAGCCCCAGGGTCAGCTCCCTGCACAGCAGGACACGCAGCAGCCGGCAGGGTCACTGCCTCTTTCCACAGCTCCTCACTCTTGGCCCCAAACCAGTCACTGCAAACCTCACCTGGACAACAAGGGCTCGTCCCAACACTTGTGCCTTAACTCTGCCCCATTGCTGAGAAAGCCATAAAGGGTGGGTGTCAGGAGGACGGGGTGACACTGCTCTCTGTAGTGTCTGGTGACAGGACAAAGGGTAACGGGCACAAGCTGGAACACCTTAGTGCAGCAACCAAGGACAAGCCTCTGCCAGGGCCACTGCTGGTGTCAGCAGCTGGTGTTACTGGTGTAGGCTGAGAAATAGGACACTGCCATAAAAAAGGCCACAGGCTTCCTTCCCATCCAGCCTCCAGCCTCAGAGCTTGCCTGGTCTCATCACTGTAACCTCACTGACAGCTGCAGTAGTGTGATCAGACACTAAACCAGCAGGTAACACCTTCCTGGCTCCACACACCAAGCTGTTTGTTTGCCCAAAGCGAGATGCCAAGTGAAAGGCAAGGCCAGAGGGCAGGGGCCACTCAGGCTGTGTCTCTGCTGAGCAGGAAGCCACTCTCTGGGCATTGGCCTCATCCAGATGAAGCACAGTGACAGTGTGTGTGAAAGCAGGCTCAGGTGCTACACAGCACCAGTGCCACCAAGGAACACAGGCCCTCCCAACACCTCCAGCTCGTCCCTGCCACATGAGCACCCGTGGTGCTGCAAGGGGGGAGTGGGAGTGCTGCCATTTCATCTGCTGGCAGCACAGCACGGGCATCAATTGTTTCATCCTCTGAGCAAAGTGCCCCTAACAAAAATGATTTTGGTTTGAAGGATTTGGTAATAAAAAGGAGGCTCCTGCCCCCATCTGGTCTCCCCTGAAGGATGCAGCCCAAGGCAGAGCCCCAGCAAGAACTCCTTTGCAGCAGCTGGGAGAGGGGAGCACTGGGCAGGATGCTCTGCACACCCAGAAATGAGCAAGGATTCAGGCTTTGGCTCAAGGCCTGCCTGGCAGAAAAGCAGAGGTGATGACAACCTCCCTGCAGCAGCTCCAGTCGTGCTCTCGTTTGTTTGAGGGGGGCAGCTGGGTCCCACTGTGCCCTGCAAAGCAGCAATATATGGGAGGGAACCACCAGCCCCTCACTGACTCTGTGCTTGCTCCCAAAACCTACAACAATAGCTCCACTGGCTTTGCCTCTATAAACCTTCACCACATCACATATTCTGTGCTACCCTTCCAGGCAGAAACAGCTTCTAAAGAGACTGCTCAGCCTGGAAAGCTGAGCTGTCAGTCCCTGGGGGCCACGAGGAGGAGCAACTGTCAGTCCTCTTGCTTTCAGAGAAATCAGAAATAGGGTTTCATTCTAAATGGCAAATCAGCTGAAGCCCAGACACCCTCCAAGTGCCTTCTCCCCCTGTCTCTGCCCCAACCACCTTGTCCTGGACCTCTCACTCCTTTGCTGGGCTCAGCATGAAATAGGAAGGAAGTGCACTCCCAGTGTTACCCCAGCAAAGGTAAGAACTAACCATCCAAACACGTGGTGGAAAAACCTTGTTCCCAGCATGGAAAAGCCTCACTTACACACGTTTAGTTGCTTTCATAGAAATACATCTCTCTTAAGGAAAATGGAAGTGGCAGCAGCAGAAGGAAAACAAAACAAATTACTGAACTAGTTTGAGGCACTTGAGCTGCACAGACTGTGGCAGCAGATACATTAAACACCCCCCCTACACCTTCACTGGCCCACAGAACACACAGGATAACGGGGAGGGGGAGGAAAGCAAACCATGAACCCCTGTTCACATTCCACCTTGCCTCCCCATTACAAACCTGCACGCTTTTCAGACCCCAGAGGCAGCACATGATGGGGACGACTGATCACATTTATTAGCTGCTAAATCAAATGAAAGAGATTTGAAGTGTTACTGAAACATGAGCTACTGCTCTGCTCTTCCTGCTAGTAAAATGGCATTGGCACCGTCAACTTCCACCACCATTTGTAAACACCCCTCTTTGTGCAACCTCCTAAGAACGAATCTGATGAAGAACAAAGGCAAAGGCAGCTTGAGGTTTAGCTGAAACCCACAGCATCCCCAGCACAGCACACGACAGCAATACAAACCAAGGTCATGGCTCATGTGAAGACAGCCACTTCCAAACAATGAGGGGGTGAAGCTGAAAGCAGCACAGATGCAAAGTTAACTTGCTTTTCTATGGACAGGGCTGCGGGGAAGAAACATCAATTGTTCTACAGGGAAAAGCAAAGCTGTAAACAAGCAGCACATCCAAAAAGGACCTGGAGGGTCAGATGTCTGGCTGCTCTTCTCCAGCACTACCAGAGGGACCTCACTCACAGATGTTTCTAAGGGTACACAGGAGGTGCACAGACTGTCCCAACCACAGCAGGAGCTGGAAGCTGCAGCACCCAGATGCTTTTCTAAGGCTCAGCTCTGCTGACAGATGAACACCCTCCTTCCTCCTGGTGAGGGACCTCAGACAGCCCAACCTGCCTGGGGCAGCCCAACCTGGGAACAGTCCCCTTGTGTGCAAGAGGGTGCCAAAGAGCTGCCCAGCTACCACAGACACAAGCCACCGTGCCAGCAGGGAAGCCAGAGGCAGGCAGCGTGTCGGTAAGCACTGGCCACTGCTGAATTCTACCTGCTGAGGAGCAAACCTGCCCTCTGAGACACTATGGGATCACAACAGAGACACAAAACTCACGGGATGTGCCACACACCTTTTCTGTGGTGGGGTCAGGGCTGGGTTGTTCACTGCCCAATGCACAGATGACCATTTCATTGCTGGATTCTCAACTCTTTAGGGCACAGAAGCCATTGCTTTAACAGGCAGTCTTCATGCATGCACTTACTCCCAGCTCCCTGCTAAGGCCTGTTGCCACTCATGAAACCAGGAAAGGAACCACAAGGTAATCTCAGAGTCCACAGAAAGCAGCAGCAGTCAGGATACCGAGAGGGAAAGAGAGGAAACATGAAGCTTACTTAGGTGCAAACGTGTTGCAACAGCAGCCACACCTGGAGCAAAGCAGCAGGCTGCTGTGGTGTGGATGTACTAAGGCCCAGGAGACTCACAGGAGGGAGGAAGCAGCAAATTTCTCTTCATTTAACAGGGGAAAAAAAAAAAAACCACCTCATCTTCTTAAAACCACAGAACAACCCACACGAGCTGTGCAGATCCAGGCAAGAGCCTGTGCCGAAGCACAAGAGTCCTGAGGGCTGAAGGGGAAGACACAAAGACTCCAAAGCCAAGCACTGGGGTTGATAAGCAAGTCTGCTTTTTCTCTTGTAAGACTAGAAAAGGTACAATTCTGTTTCATATGCAAGTGTGCACAAGAGCTCCTTTGTTGAAGATTCCACCCGAGAAAGTCTTTGCATTGGTTATTTCTTCAGACGTGTGCACATTTTGCAGTACACCAGTTAAATACCAATACCTATGTGCATGCACTAGGAAGAGATGCATGTACACGTTAAACGTGTTTAACAGAGACAGCAGATTCCCGAGCTGGAGAGCATCAGAGATACCAGAAACAGATTGAAAAGTTAAAACCCTTTACCTGCCTTTGTTAGGTACAGACTTTTGACTTTGCTTCCCCTCTCTTCCCTACAAATTCCCAACAGGACCCCCAGTAAGGCAGGCACGCTGATGGGATTATCCCAGAACCACAGGCAAGCACCTTCAACAGGTCAGACTAGGCTTGTTGTTTCAGATGTCTCTTCCACCCTTCCCAGATGCATGAGCTAAGAGAAGGAAGGACATTGTCAACAGTTTTATTTCGCTTTGCCACACTTGCCTGAGGTACATCTCCAAGCTAAGAGCTCATGATTAAGGTTCCTTTGACAATACCGAGGACATTTCAAAGCACCCAGCTGCATCCTCTAACAGAGCCTCCCTGCATGGCAGCGAGGAAAGACAACCACATAGCGTTCCAGAACATCTTCTTAGCTCACCTGTGGCCCGTGCAAGGGAGCTTTATTTGAGCAGCACTGCCCTGGCACTTCAGTGGAAACATGATGGAGGGGTCACATACAACTCTTCAAGTAGTGTCGTCTGGCTTGCTGCCCACCCCAGTGCCACTCATGGCATACACACACAGATACATTTGATGCTGTCACAGAGAAGGGTGCCTTCTCCTGAAACACACTTCATACAGACTATGACTTCTTTTGAAAGATCCCAGTAGGACTTTTGCACCTCTTCTTTGGTTAAGAAAAAAAATAAAAATAAAAGACAATAGTATTTTTTTCCCTTTAAAGGTACTTCTGCTAGACTGGGATCCTAACTGCACAGCACTGCAGAGACAGAAAAGCAGCAACCCGGGACACGGCATGATGTGCATTGCTTGACATCACCTGATCCAACGGTGACCACAGCAGAAACGAATCCCGTCCGTCTGAAACCCTTTGGCAGACCTGCAGCTTGCCAACGCTGTAGTTTGAAGCTCAATGCACGAGCCTCAATCTGTCACAGCATCCTCCCTCACTGAACAATCGTGTGGAAACCAAGCACTGGTCTCAAGAGTTTGCTTTATCAAGTTGTGGTGAGGCAGCGGTCTGATGGGACGCCACAGCCCTGCAGATAACGAAGGGAAAGAAGGTGCGACAGGCTGGTGATGCCAAGTATTAGTACTACTGTCAACATACCCAGTCAGCTTCACACACACACGCTGGTCTTGAACAGATTGCAATTAACCTAAAACTGAGGTATAAATATACACGGATATGTACAGTACACATACAGGAAGAGATTTTTGCATCTGTAACATCGTTAACCTTAAAAATACTGGAAAGTTGATACCTATGCCGCTGATTTGCTGCTGATTTACTGGAATAACGAAGCCAACACCTTCCACTAGAGAAGACTACAATGGAGTAATAAAACCCGAAAGTAAAAGCTCCTTCTTCTCACTCCATCACCACCACCACAACACGGGACAGTTCCAAGTGGCTGCGTCTCGAAAAGAGGGTTGATCGCAGCTTTTGAAACGCATCCTCGGAGGAAAGCGCAACGGGGAACCCCAGCTGGAGCCACCAGCTGTGCCTTTCCTTCTGGTCACCAGCCTGAGTTTATGTACACCTCTGTGTGTGTGTGTGTGCATCTATGTAGAAAAGGAAGTTGAAATCGGTTCAGTATAAATACATCTAACCCATTAATTCTGCCACTGCCAAGGTAATCGTGGGTGCAGGCTCTTTCCAAGCAATGTCTGTGCAAAGGAGTCATTAAAAATCATCTGATCTTAAGCCTCGACATCATCCATTCGAGTCCTTGGCATAGTCTGGAAGCAAAAGAGAGAGGAGCTGTAAGGAATACATGCACTTTTCAGGATAACTTCACAGATAATCCCACTGCACCCGTTTAATTTCTTCCTAAGAACTCTAATTCTGACCCAAGGAACCATCTCTGGGGACAGCTCATCGGTTCCCAGACCAATCTACGGGCCACAAACTTCAGATCCCAGAACTTCAAGGCATACGCTGAAGTTATTTCCCGTTATTATGATTCTTAATAGACCAGAGGAGACGTCAGGTCATTCACAGCCCTGCCCTGATCAGGCCCAAGTCACAGAAAGTTTGTGAGGCGAGACCACGGATTCGATGGGAAAGTTGGTTTTCAGAAGACACCCAACTCTCTGTGTTCTGAGCCACAAAATCTTAAGTGTAAGATTGATAGGGGAGGAAAAGACCAAAATAATTTGAGCTTCTCCTCCTACAGACAAGAGTGAGTCTTACCCCTCTCCAGTTAGAGCACAGCACGCCTGAATGTGCCACTGGTGATCCTTGATTGAAGTCAGTTTGAGAAACTGCGATATTTCAGCTACCGTCATACACTCTTTAACATCTTGTTTGTTAGCAAAGATCAGCAAACCTGCTTTTTTTAAGTCCTAGGGAGAAAGAAGATGAAAAAAAGATGACTACGGATCAGCCCTCGGAGGCGAAAGACATGATACCACAGCAAAGCACCTCGAGTCCTAGCAAAAAAAACCCAACTATAAACCGCTGCAGGCTGCCCAACGTGTAACCTCAGCAAACCCTTTCATCCAGCACACCAAGCATCCAGCTTTTGCCCAGGATGCTGTGTAAAAGCACACAGAGGATTCTGTCGTGCTGTGTGAGGATCAGAGGCCCCTGTACCACTGCCTGGGACAGCCACTCACCTCTAACAGCCACCTGTGTAACCCTGCCCTTGCAGGTCACTCCTGCCTCTGCGCTGACAATTTAGAGCAGTGACTCTAGGGGCAAGCTGATTCTGTCTCAGGCTGTTTGGAACTACACGAGCACAGGCAGGTGTTGTTAAAAGCCAAGACAACTCACTATTCTTGTAAAATGAATTCCCAAAATATCTACTGGCCCAGAAACCAGCTGGAAGTGACCCGGGCAACTCAATTTTTGCCTTAACAAAAGGATTGAGTTGAACTGGAGATGGGGAATCAAAGGCATTCAATAACGATTTGGTTTTCATTGCGGTTGATGGGTATTGTTTCTGCCTTCAAACACCACAGCGTCTGGAGAGCAGCAGAACACGCTGAAAACATGCTGTTGTAAAGCAACGGGGCACGTTTACTGTTAGATGGGAGTTTGTGGAGCACGGAAGTGGTCTCCCAGCACAAGCCAAGGGCGTTCATGGTGCCTGGAGTTCCAGACTTGACTCACTTCACATTCAGTTCGTTAACAGCTTCCCCGCAACAGGAGATGCAGTTCTGTTCAGCAACTGCCAACACACCGAGGAGCACCTCCCTGAAACTCTGACAGCAGCAGTGCCCCAGCCCCACCTTTCCCACTCCCACAGCCCAGCAAGCCACACTGCCTCTGACACAACCACTTTTGTTAGAGTGAGCACAATTCTAATTTAAACAGCAACAACTGGAAACTCAAGACACTACCGAAGCACTTGGGTTTGGTTCTTCCCCCAAATGCTGTAGATTCCCGTGCTCACCCAAAGGAAGCACACAGGTAATCTTTGCCCTTCCTGCAGTGGCTACAGCTTAAACACAGATGGAACATTTTGGGATATAAGACCATCAATTTTATGCACACCTTTGTATTCTGACACTTAAATCTGGTGTCCTCGGTGTCACACAAACTGATACATTCTGTACTGAACTTGTCTCAACGAGTCTCAGCAGCAGTCAGGCTTACACAAGCCCATCTTCAGTAATGCCCTGCACAGACAGGTTAAACTCTTGGGGACACCCTGGTCATGCCACGGGTGCTCCTTGGCTCAGTATTTCCGTGTCAGACAGACCAGTTTGAGACCTGACACAGCTCCATTTGAAGTAGAGTCTTTACAAGTAAGCAAATTATACTCTAATTCCAGTTCCACACAGAATGATGGCTCCGGTAGCCACAGGCAGCCTGCTTCTGCAGTTTTATGCAACATATTGCCAAGGCTGTATCTGCCTCGCTGTGAAAACACAAACCATCAAGCAGCCACAAAGCCAGCAAAACTAGTATTTAAGTCATTTATAGGTCACAACTTGCGTTTCACTGAAGCGCTGGGAAGTTGAAAAGCTCCTTCCGTGGGAGCTCTCTTTAGCAATTTGGCATTTACAGCTTTGCTGAGAGCTTCACGAAAGGCAGGAAGGCAGCTCGGATCCAGCAGTGCCCAGGGCTGCCTGGAGAGGCCGCACTCCCTCCAGGTCTGCCCCAGGCAGCCGGCGGCAGCGAGCACCTGCACCAACGAACAGCGCGCCCAGCCGCCTCCCCAGGCATGCAACACACTGCCACATCTCACCCACCAACGGACGTTTAAACAACTCACCTCATGTGCCAACATTTTGTACAGCTCTTCTTTAGTCACTGAAATCCTCTCTCTGTCTGTGCTGTCCACAACGACTATCACAAACTTCAAAAAGGGAGAAGTTATCAGTCACAGAATCACA
>WBNH01000416.1:33904-60896 GCA_013401255.1 Urocolius indicus | reverse complement strand
CTTCTTGGCCACAGGGGCACATAGATTGTGTAAAATATAGCTGGTTTTGCAGTATAAAGCAGATGTGACAGGGATTAGGATAAAAGAGGGCCTTAACATTAATAATAGAGGGAAATCAATCATGTACCAAAGATTAGGATATACCATTGAAAATCTTATCATAGGAATGAACTGTTAAATTCATGAGGGGTGCAGGAGCTCTAAAATAACTCACAGGAACTCCAGGTATCTCAGCTAAATTGTACACCTTGGAGTACCCCAGCCAATGGGGAAACAAGGGACCTGGGGGATGGGAATAGGGAGTAAAAAGCCAAACCTTGTATCTATCAGGTGTGCCTACAAGCTAGGATACTCGCTCTTGCAAGAATGCTTAATAAAAGTGCCTCACTGCTGAGTCTGACCTGAACCTTTCACAAGAAAACTTGTTTCTTACATTTCTGAAGTGTTGGATGTATTCCTTATAATATCAATATCACCGATAACAATTTCTAGTATAAATGGAAAACATGACATCATTCAGAAGTACTTGGACAATACCAAACTAGTATGTTTCTAACTATAACTGGAAAAACACCTAGCTTTCTCATCTGTGGCTAAAGCTGTTTCGTGCTGAACCCATTTTAAGGAACATTTCTTCCCTTTTTCACACCAAACATACTTGCCTGCAAATACATTTAATTCTACCTAGAAAAGTCTCTGCTTCACAGCTTGTCAACTTTTATACACCAACATCCCATTACATGGCACAGACAAAGCCACTACAATTTCTGTTTGATACACCACTTTTCATTGTGGTCTTTGGGTACTACAGCCACCTCAATGCTCAGAAACAGGGAAACAAGCTTCCCTGAGTACAAAAGATTTGCAAAGAGGTAAAAAAAGCCTTCCCACTGATAAATGCAAGTGGCAGAGGGGAATGGCTGAGGTCCTCACCAACAGGCTGCAGGTGCTGCAGGCTCTTCTTGTCAGCTGTGAGAATTAAGCAGGCAGAACAATTCAGGAAGCTTATTACCAGCTCAGCGAGCAAAAGGAGTCAATGCACACATAGCAGAGTCCCACAGTACAAGCCAATTAAAAGCTTCTCGTTATCCCACCACTGCACTGAAAGCAATAGAGTCAACTTTGTAGACCTGCTCTCTCTTTACAAATAACATGAGATCAAAACTAACAAAAAAAAACAAACACAATCAAGGGTCTACACAGTCACTAGTCCTACAGCCATACTTTTGATGCAAAAGGTCTCCCCATAGCATCTGTATGCAAAACATATATGGGTTTTACTCGCTGTATATTGTCATTACTTTAATGCAGCTAATTTAGGGTGATCTTGTACACAATCCTTTGAAAAGAAATCCTTTAAAACTCCTCTTTGCTAAGGAATGTTTTAGTAGCCCAAAATAGCCAATTTCCAAACAAATTCCCTTTTACTGCCAGGAATACTAGGCTCTCATCTATTACACATCATTAGAGCAGAGATTATTTGGATGCTAGCACTCCTGCACTACAGTTTCTCTGAATTTTGCAACAAAAATGACTAACATATTCAGGACATCATTTTCACATGGCAATAAGACAATCAGAACCATGCACATTTAAGTAGTGATAATTCGCATAGCTATGTTTCTGGTTAGAACCACAGCAGGGTGGGAAGTAACTGTACTGCATTTCATGAGGCTCCAATCCAGAAGAAAGGAATTGGGCCAGCTTACAACAGCTGAGCAAGATGGTATTCTTGATTACTGCCTTCTGCTGCTCAAAATCTATTTTCTGTACAAAAATTCCCTTTTTTTTTTAATGCAAAAGGAAGGAATTGTCATAATTTTCTATATGCCTCCCTCAACAGGCTTCAAGAAGCATGGATGACAGCTGTTTGTTTCACAAGGTGTGATATACCAATTTGGGCAACAGTAGTTTGCCCCAGACTTCATAATTATTAAAATCTATTAGAAGGTTGATTAAATTATGCAATTAAAAAACATACCAAACAGTAAAAACACCATGAAGTGTCCTTGAATCTTTCCATTATTCATTAAATCAGAAATAGGCAGCTTGACACAATGCATTCAAGCTGTTATGAAATCTATTTATTTGTAAATGACAAACGAAGCTCCTCATGTAACAGCTTTTCCTGGAGAGTCAGTTTATTTCAAAGGAATTAAGACATTGTCATACGAAGATATAAGTATGCGATTTGATATGTAGTTGCAACCTGAAGTGTCACAGCTGTTCTTCTATAGCAAAAAAGACTTACTGATCATTACATCGCAGACCTTACCAGATTTGCTTCTGGTTCTATACATCGCATAGCTACATGCCTTGACCCTACAATGGATACACACAGCTGGATGCCCCCCTACCACAGTCAAGAAGGCTCTGTGCAGGTGCAGAAACACATTCACAGCCACCTGCAAGCCCATGTTGCAAAGAGGAGTGGCTTGCTGCCTGTGACAGCTCGAAATACTTTTACACTGCTGTAGCAGTGCTCATGTTAAGATTGCCTGTCTGAAACGCATTTAGAAGAACTTAATGCAACGTATCAGCACTATGCATCTATACTGCAAGATTGCCTGGAACCCCAGAAGTGAAGAACACAAGGAGACATCACAGTCTCTACAGATGAAAGACCATGAATCTAAAAGCCCTATGATTCAGTATTTCACTACCAAGGTGATGAGTGTTCTATAGATATCTGATGTAGATTACTCACCCAGCAAGTCTGTCAAAACACTCGAAGTGTGGTATTTGAAAATACTAAGTTTTTTTCTAATTACTTTTTAAGGCTTAGCAAGAAAATTTTTCATCCTGCTCATTGTACCAAAACAGCTTGAAGTAGAAATATTTGGCCTTGGGAAAAGAATAACTGAAGTGTGTGTGTGTGTGTGTGTGTGTGCGTAGGTACATGCAGTCCAGGAACTCTGGAGTATGTCTAACCCAAACAACTCAAACCTACAAGCAGCAGATCCTATTTGGGGATTTCTACTTCACATTTGCACACAGGTATAGCAAATGGCTCACCTTCTCCACCTCCCCTGCAAAGGTGACTGCCTACTAGCTTGGCAAGGTTTGGCAAGGCAGTAGGGCTGCCAAGGAATGCTCTGAGGGCAAGACATACCCCCCCCCTCCCCAAGCAGCACGCCCAACCCCACAGTGCTTCTGCATCATCGCCTCTCCCGTGCCATGACCAGCAAATATAATACAAGGGTTTGTCAGATTCCATCTAAAGCAGGCAGCTGTGCCTAACACATAGGCAGGAGGCAACAGCACAGCTCTTTAAAGCCAAGAGGCAGGTGTTAACCTGCCTAAATTAGGGAATTTCACCCCTAAGGCACACAACCTGAGAGGCTTGATTTGGGATTTTGCAAAGTTTAAATTTATTGTAAATACAGTACTACAACTGAGCACAACAACTACATTATTTCAAAACTACTGAAATCTGCTGTGGCATTTCAACTTTACCATTCTAAATCTATATCCTTGCTTAAGAACATCATCAGGTTAATCAAGATTAGGGGTTCAGAACCCTCACCAAGGCAAGGAGGAAATTATTTGGGCAACCAATATGTATTTTACTTTACATGTTCACTGTATCTGTAAAGATAATGTTAGTGATGTTTGAGAACAGAGAGAAGCATGACAATAAAGCATATAGCAGCAGCATCTGTACACAAAAAAAGAAACCCCAACCTATACCAAGCTAAATATTTTGACATACAGAACCTAGAGAAGAACATCACTTTGATACAGTCTCCAAAGGCAAAAAAAAAGCTTTCAAAAAAACTCCCAAATAGTGTACATAGGAAGACAAAGTTAAAGCATTAGGAAGATTTAACTACGTGCTCTTAAAACTCTAGCTTTTATTCTCTGCAGTTGCTCAAACACTAGTTCAGAATACTTTACAAAGTCAGTCAACCTTTAAGAGTAGTACAGTGAAGATTCCCTTAATATGCACATCCCAGAGCTCTAGAGGGATTCAGAATGCTGTGCCCCTTAGAAGGGATCAAAACTTCAATTCCTTCATATTGTTGTAGTTAAGTGTGTTGTTAACAGCAACTCTTTGGTAGATCAAAAAAGAAAAGTTCAAGAAATAGTCCATAGCATCATGAAATAAGCCAGACTTATACAGTGCAGACTGTACATCTCTAAGCTAAGGTTAGTTAAAATAGACATAACAGCCAAGCTGAAGAAGCCAGGGCTAGGCAGGTTGCTTTCTCAGAGCTGCATAGCATGGCAAATGGGAAACATACAGGAGGGTGCAACGAGCAACTGTCTGGCATGCCACAAAGCAGTGAGGGGGATCCCTTTCTCCATCTTGCCTTAAAAGGTGTTCACAAAACAAGCAAGAAATGCAGTTAAGGATATGAGCATTTTCAACTATGTTTTCCAATCCCTGCTAACTGACAGAAGAACTAGATGATAACTTCATACATCATACAAATATTTGAAGGAAAAACAAGATGTCCATCTAATAGACACATAAGATTGCACTAAGAAACTGCATCAAACAGTTCAAAACTTAAAGGCTCTTGATTTGAACTTGAAACCAATAAAGCCAAGCATGGAAATGACATGTATGGATTGCTTTCCTTTGCAGAGATTGCTCTCTCTTTGCAGAGACTGGTTCTGGACAACTAGGACACACAACAACAGCACAGAGATGAGATGAAGATGTAGATATTTTGAAGATGATGAAAACCAAGAAAACATAACAGTATGATTGCATTCCTGAAGGTGATAACTTAGAGACAGGAAGTGTATGCAAATTTACATGCATAAAATAAATAGATGTGGGGGGAAAAAAACAAGAACGGAAAATGAAAACATTTGTTGGTGTTGTCTTCAGTACACTACCTCCATTACTTTAGAACCTGACAAGAACAGGTCCATTTACAATAAAAGCCATGCTATTTGAATCCCATTAGAAACATCATTTGCTTGATTCGATTTATAAAGCCAACACAGTAAGAATAATTAGCCTTTTAAAGCAAAGAAAAAAAACAGGTGTCAAGAACTCAGGAGTTGTCTTTGGCAGCAGAATTTTATTGTGCTTATACCACTACATGAGTAAACACAAGGTCAACTGAACCATGAGGACAAATGACTCGCTTCTCTGACCAGGAACATCAGACAATTTATATTCTAGAAACAGCATTACTACAGCTGTTTTGAGATAGACTTTAATAAGCACATCATCGTCTTCAAAATCAATTTCCTAGCTTCTTAAAAAAATGTCATTTATATTCTTATCTTGATCAAAGCACTCTAGGATTTTAAGAAACAACTTTAGAAGTCTCTTTGAACATAAACCAATATGGAAAAACATTATTTTGCTATGGAGGATTACATTTGTATCTGATTAAACTAGAAAATATTGAATAAGGAATGAGAGAACAGTCTCTAGATAATTACATTTTCCTTCCCAAAACTACTCCTAGTTTTAACACAAGATTGAAAATTTCTGCAAGTCTACACTATGGTTATTTATGAAACAGGTTGATTAATCTGTACTAGGAAAAAAATCCCACAAAACACACAGCAGATCTGTAGATTTTACAAGAGGCAGTAGGCTTGACAAAGATTTCCTTGCTGTATATATTCTGCAGTCACATTTGAAACAGATTTTGGACTTCACAGGGCAAACAATGCCTAAAGGCATTTATAAACAGATAATCTTTTCACCTATGCCATATTCTGGATGGAGCTCAAGTTTTTAAAAGTTACTTGAAATTGTCATCAACGATTCTAGCAGACTTGATAGAGTTTCTCTCCAAAAATAAATTATACATAATATTGAGAAAGTAATTCTATTAGAATCCCTTAAATATTGACTTTTAAAAAGGTTTCACTCGCACATATTGCATAGAAAACCTCCACAGATAACCAGCCTCTGGTTACAGTTACAAAAGACTGTTCACATCTGTAGGTCATAGCTATAACTTTTTGAAGACACAGGGATGGAGCACGTGCAGAGAGGCCCAGCTGAGCCCACCCTGCCAAGCAGCTTTGGGTCTTTCTGCAAGGTCTTTCTGTCACCTGATATAGGTGAACCTGCTTCTGCAGGGCAGTTGGACTAGATGATCTCTAAAGGTCCCTTCCAACCCTACCATTCTATGATTCTATGAAGACTGTCAGTCCTAATGTTTGATACACCATATGGGTCAAAACTTCTCATTATTTACACTAGCCTCCCACAGATATTACTCTCCATATATATTTGTACCAATAGATGCCGAATTTTATCTGTCATTTACTGCTCAGTCACTTGGTACTATCTTTTCTGACCTTTATTAAGTGATTACTCCTTATATGACTATTCTTAACAGCTCATCAAGATAAAACCCCATCTCTCTATTCACACATTTTTCTACATCAATTATGAATTCACCAGAGAGTAATGAGCTTTCAAGATGTTTAGGATCTCTGATGAAGGTTCCTACAAATACCTTTTAGGAAAAGCACACATACTCCATCTAGATTGCTCCACGCCGTATATTTGCTGACCTCTTGAGAACAGTCCCAATTGGTTTACAAGATACATTTCCTTACAAAAAGCACATAGGCCCCTCCCAGTATATCATATTTTGCCTGCTCAGTTTTATGCTTGAAAATTGATTTGTCATTCTCCAGTTCTTTAGATCTTTTAAGCCTTGCCATTGAGGCTGACTTCCTCTGATATCAAGTATAATTTAACAAATAGATTAAACTATATTCCACTGTAAGAAAGACTTGGACAAGAAACACCCCTTAAGCTCCTCCACACAGAATACTAATGCAAATGACGAAGCTTCAGTGATAAAGCCTTATGTTTCTCGACTGTTCCTTTCACACATGGATCATTTAGTAACCTGATACAAAGTCTGGCAGGATTTATGCAAATGGGTGGGGTATTCACTGGTCCTTTCTATGCCTTTATCAGTTTGCTCATCAAAAATACTTCTCTTGTAATGCTATTATTTAGCTTTCCACAGATTGCTCTCTCTCCTCTTCCATCTTCTCATTTGGATGCATCTCCCTCTTGTATGTTATTTTCTATTGTACAAAAAAAACCCCAAAACAACAACAAACCACCCTAATGCCTCTAATATTGGTCACAGAGTTGCACTGTGCATTGCAGGCATGAAATAAAAGGTAGTCTTTGTTCCACATTGATCATAGTTATAATAGTAATAAGGTATTAAAAATTACATAAGGCAGACATGGCTGGAAAACCGGTCAATGATTAACTACTACCTGCACTTCTCAAATGATGCAGAGCGGTTGCATTTGTCTAAGCCGACTTTTGGAGTGTAAGGAACTCAGCTACAGCTGAGCTACAGCTTCTCATGAAAGCAGGATATGGGAAAAGGGATGCAACAAAATCTAAATCATTACCTGCAGTACTGTGCTTACGCAAAGGCTTCCTGAATCTGAAATCTACCTTAAAAGAAGCAAGAATAGTTTCCCGACAGAAACCAAAGCAGGATCTGTACAAGTGGAGAACGCTTAAGAGGCAGAAAACATCCTGTGCAGCACTGAAAGAGTCAGTCTTTACACACCTGATGTGTAAAGAAGATACTGTGTTTTCTTTGTATCAAAAGCCTTCACTTACTGCTCTTTCCTGTCTGGGATCCTACCTAGTATCCCGGTTCACCTCAATTCTGTCACAAAATAAAAAGCCTGGTTTTCTACTTCTTCAGTTATGGTTTCAACTCCAAAACTGGGGGCTCTGCAGCTTGCTACATATGCATCCCTCTAGTTATAACTGGAAAATAAGCTTATATTCACCAGTAATCACATAAGCAGAAATGGAAACATGTATTCAATATCAAAGTTTGATAAGTAGCATACAGTAGGTTAAGTTTTAGCCTTCATTAAGTATACATACTTTGTCTATTAATCCAGCAACCCATCTTCTCTTCTCCGAAGTCACTCCATGACTACCTGCAATTTAACAATAAAAAAACCACACCCTACATGTGTGGATCACCAAGTTATAAAATCAAACCAAAACTCAAATCAAATCCTGAAGTTTGATGAGTTTTAAATTTGTTTGTTTGTTTTCCCAAGCCTTGTCCGAAAACCTTTGCTGAATCACAGGCATTACAGAAGTCCATGTATACATGTTTACCTTACACAGATCTTTCTAAGCCAGCAATGGGCAACTCTCAGGATAACATCCATCCCACATTTCTAACTATGACATTGCCAAAAGCTAAAGCACCACAAACAACTGTTTGTTTAAGTAGCACATGTTGTAACCACAGTGATCAAAGGTTATAGTGACGTAAAGTACACATGGAGCTGTAATACTATTTATGATTAAAACAAGTTTCTATTTTAGAGTCAGAGAAGCAACCGTATGCTGTACATTTTTTAGGATACCAATCTATCTATTGAACATGTCCTATGTAACTTGGCTGCCCTATTAAATGAAGATTATTTAAATGCAGTGATAACTGGTTTGAATGAATACCAGCAATCAACTCAGTGGTGACAAACTAACAGCCTCTCAGCCATACGCTGTCCATCACCCAAGTCACATAGATTACAAGCAGCTTTCCCTTGCCTAGATAGGGCACTTCAAGTCACACACAAGGGAAAGTCATCAGTGTACTAAGACAGCAGCTCCAAACAGACTGCTGCTACTGGAAAACTCTCACTGACCACATTTTTGTCAGTTAGTGGAAGATTTCTGAGAGAATTCACATGAGAGATGGCTCAATGAATTGCTAGCCAGCAGCAACACACTGCTACAGAGGGGAAAATGCCAGAGTAGACTGGCACTTAACCTTTGCAACATGAACAATAAACTTCACTTGTAAACAGCAGCTGGCTGCCTGCCCATGGGCTTCCTAGCAGCAGGTTCCACCCATATGGGAGGAGCTGTAACCATCCCTCCTGTGCCTCTCCAGCATGCCTGAAAGCCTGACTAGAGAGGATTAAAGTGACTGCTATACCTGTCAGTATCTCTTCAAGAGTGGATGGTAGCTCAAAAATTGTTTTCTCAGATCACTCAATTAGGACACTTGCATCATCTCCAATGTACCAAGGAAGGTGAAATTCATCCTAACTTCAGTTGCCTGTGTACACAGATGCCCATCTCTGAGCTAGCAGTTTTCACACCCCTTCTCTTTCTGGAGAGCAGAGGGTATTTCTAGGACCCATCACCTTCTTCTGAGGGGGGAATTTAGAAGTGCCTACTTCACTCTACTTGAAGGGAGCCCAAGTCAACCAGTGTAGATAGTTGTCAGACGAATTCCTGCAGAACACATAATTGTGCACAGTAATGTAATTTGTGCACCCTCCTGTCAAGGAGGCATTAGGGTACACAGAGGTATAGCAGGAGGATTTTCTACAGGTATTTTTGAAGTATGTTTTTATTTGCCTGTTCACTAACAGCTGATTTTTTTTTTGGGGGGGGGGGGGGAAATAAATCTCAAAACTCCAAAGTTCATTAATGACAAAGGAAGAACATTAAGCAGCAGAACATAGATCCCTTCAGGGAAGGAACATTTAATCATCAATTTCCAGCTAAGGCTCAGAGGTTTCTAAAAGAGCACACTAAAATCAGGGTTTCTAACAGATTAGACTATCTAAAGCTCATATTTTTCAGTTCTATTATGTATGGCTATATCCTGCATCATCAACCTTTGGGTTCCTGAAGGGAGGCAGCACTCCTTCATTGTCAGAAGAACAGACCTGGAGGGAATGAAAGAACAGAGTAGCAAGTCTTTGTGAAGAAGGGAAAGAACACCAGCTAAAGCATTGTAACAAAGGAAGCAAAATACCAGGCAATTTTGTATCTCCTCGAATTACTAAAGAGATGAATCATAGCCTCAAAACCTATTTCATCAAAACTGAAACATTAAAGTAGTAGAATGCCTAAAATAGATGAAAGGAACCTAGTTCCTGATATAACAGTGACAAATCTGCACTTGACATGTTCTTTGCCTGGGACAAACCTGTGTAAATGCACATTAGCACGTATCACTTCCCAATAAAGAGTTTATTTTCAACAAATTAACACAGTAATATCACCAGCTTTCCAATATATACTTTCAGGTTCAACACTCACTCAAACTGAATGCTCAGAGCAGCATGAAATAGATGGCACTTGCACCCTGTTAACCTCAGAGAAAAGAGATAAACCCAAGGAGAGCTCGCAGTTTTCATACTTGAATGAAAGCACAGCAAGAGCGATGCTTAAAAAGGTCACCAGCAAACAACAGCAGTGCAGCAATGCTAACATAAACCATTCGACCTTTATTTAATCTTAATCCTGTTATTTTTTTTTTCCATCACAATAATAAATGCCACTGAACCAAAGCAATACATGCTATTTTCTTACCGTGACTACATGTAAAAGACTTGTATAAAGAATACAAGTATATACCAAGAATTGAAAAGAACTGGGATTTTTAAAATGCACACTCACACATATACTGCAAACTGTTACCAGAGGATGAAAAATAGCAAATAGTAAGAATAAAGAAATTACTTTTCCAAACTGCATTTGCCTTTCTGTTTACAAGCAGGATTAAAGATTTTTAAGTCAATATGTGTAGTAGATGTTCCAGTATACAACCTCACATATTGATTTGGGTTTTTTTTTCCCCCGCCAGGATCATCTAACAGGAGCAAGGTGCTCCTTTAAGTAAAAAAAAAAAAAAAAAAAAAAAGAAATCTTTCATAAAAGCAGAGATCTGACTAATGATAAAAATCAATATGCAAAATCCTTACATTTCCACATTTATAAATAAATAACAGGATCACGAGGAAAATCAATGAGTGGCACTCTAATATAATGAGATTCTTTCAGAGTAAGAATATACATGGATCCTATTTATTGTTTAACTATTGTACATAAATGATTCTTTACTAAGCACCATTTTACTAAATTTTAGCACAGTGTCTAGAGTGCCAAATCTTCCTCTGTAAAAGAAATATTAGCAGTGATGCCTTTTGATGTGTAACTCATCAGGAATGGCAGACCAATCTGGGGAAATAAAACCCAATTTCATCAGAGGAAGAGAATTTGCACATTCTGACCTATTCAGAGTTAAGCATGGCCATACTCAGATGCTTCTGCTATGATTCTCTCCACTCTAGATAGATACATGCACACTATCTTCATATGAACTAAACAGTGGGAGGCAAGACTTATTCAAAACAAAAGAACTTGTAAAAAATTGAGAGTGGATTTTACATCAAGTCTTTTATCACTCACAGACATTAAAAACAAGTAACAGAAATGCCCTCTTCTCACCATCTTTTCTTTGGCCTTCATTTTACTTTTGACGTAAGTAGATCAAGATAGATCACTCAAAAACAGCTTCCTCATGATTCTTCCCATGCAAACTATAGCTATTCATGACAGCAATTGAATTCTTCTGACCACAAAGGAGACAAATCTCTGAACCAAGAAAAAAAATTTCATTATTCTCTGCAAATAAACAACTTACACTGTTCTTACTCAATACATTGTATGAATCTTTAAAAGCACTATAGAAATGTTAATACCAACAGCAAAATCTGATTTTACAATAGTTGAGGAAAGCACAGAGGACAAATGCAGAAATGGCACAAAAGTGACATTAAAATTTGAGAAATGTGGGTTACAGTTCCATGCTTCACCCATGGTATCACAGTATCTTGAAAAAACAATTATATCCACATATATATTCTTAATCCTGTTTCAAGAAGCTAGATAATGAACTACAAATTGTTAATAGATTCACTACTTGTTTATTCCTCTGGAATTTTTCAGAGCTTTGACACTAAAATGATGAGCTTCATTCTTACTTCTAAGGCAACATCTCTAAAACCAAACCAAACACATTCACCTGTTATCTAATGTCTCCTCTCTCTTTTTTTTTTTTTTTAATTCAACAATTTGAAAAGCTCTATATCCGTCTAGGACATCAAGTCACAGTCATCGATTAGCAAATGTATCCTCCTTGCAAAACTCAAACCTCACTAAATAAGCTAAGTAGAAAGGGAAAAATCAGAGCAAATGTCACAAGTTAGTGACTTCAACTAATACTGCTTTTTTTTACCATAGAGTACTCAAGTTGGGAGGAAAAAAAAAAAGTAAAATCAATGTAACATGAGAAGCCTTAATGGAAACAATACCAACTGCTTATTACTGGTAACATATACATAACTACAGTAATGTCTTGGCAGCATCAGCTACAGAAAAGAAAATGCTACATAAGGACAAGGGGTAATGGAAAGAAGCTGGAACACAAAAAGTTCCATTTAAACATAAGAAAAAACTATTTTCCTGTGAAGGTGAGGGAGCCCTGGCACAGGCTGCCCAGGGAGGGTGTGGAGACTCCTTTTCCAGAGGTCTTCAAAACCTGCCTGGACATGTTCCTGTGGGACCCGATCAAGGTGGACTTTCTTCAGCAGGGCAGTTGGACTAGATGATCTCTAAAGATCCCTTCCAACCCCTACTGTTCTGTGATTTTATTTCTGTAGTTCCCTCACAACAAGACATCAGTATAAGCTTCCTACCATTTTCCCTTTACTGACACTATTCTTCAGAGAACATGCAGCTGCACAGTAAAATCACTGAATAATCTGCCAGAACTTGTCCATGTGTATCAGAAGTTGAGATTTTGCTTTGTTTTCAGAAGAACCTAAAAGCTCCTAAAAAAAAAAACCCCAAACTTAAGACTGAATAGATTCCTTCCTTATAACTGACATCAAAGCTGTCAAAGCTGTGCAGGCTACATCAACCAAGGTTCACACTGGGCATAATTTAAAGAGTTTGGTAGGGTAGTGCCAACATAGGCATAAAAATAATAATAATGATAATGTTTTGAATGAAATATTTCAAATACAGAAATGGTTTCTAAAACAAAGCTTTTCATGATTGCAGCAAGTTGAGGTTAACTCTACGCTGCCTCATGGCTGTCTCCCCAGCATAAGGCCATCCACAAGACACATGGATGCTCAGTATCCCAGCTTTAAAGTCTAAACACTTCATCACACTTCCCTGAAATTAAGTCCAACTCTGTTGTGGTTAATGTTTCTTCCCTTATTACCTTCCTTAAGCAATCAGGAGCCCAAAGCAGGCAACCACCTTCAGCTTCATGTAACTTCTACAGCTTCTCAAAAAACTGTACAGTTGCACCATCTGTTTGCACCATCCTTCCCAACATATACCTCTCTGTAGTCTACCCCTGCCTCCACACACAGGTGTGAGGACACAGTTTAAAATGCTTTTGTGACCTTCTCATAGAATCATAGAATGGTAGGGTTGGAAGGGACCTTTAGAAATCATCCAGTCCAACCTCCCTGCAGAAGCAAGTCACCTCGATCAGGTTGCATAGGAACATGTCCAAGTGGGTCTTGAAGACATTTGTCTACTGACCCTGTTAGTAAAAAATAATTTCTACACACCTTTCAACTAGCTATATTTTAGAAGATGTGACCTGAAAGTAGTAAGGGAGATCTCCACCTTTCTCAGTAGCTTATAGTATCTGCTCAGATTGAGCATCTCCTACATGTGCCTGTGCCGTACACAAAGTCCCTCACTCTTGTCTGCAACCTGCTGTTCTGCTAACCGTTTTTGAAAGCACATACCCTTACACTACAAGCAAAGTGTTAAAAGAGCTGCTACTTCTCTACACTTAGCAGGCAATCTGTATAGGAAATGAAAAGATATACTGTTTTCAAAGGCAAAACACTTATAAGGATATTTCACACAACACTCAAAACAGAACCTTAATCCCCTCCCCTCTTTATTTTCACACTAGTCTGAACTTTTTGTCAAGAGGAATAAAACAAAGCTAAATATCAAGAATAGTTTCATAATGATTTTGAAAGCTCTTAAATCTGAAACTAAGCAGTTGTACATGGCCTCATATATAGTCTCTTTCCTTCGAATGTGCTGAAAAAAATTGTCATCGGGCACATAAGGCTCTGACAGTGGGTTCCAGTTATGGCTCCTGATGAGCACAGCTCAGCTAGAGAAAAGGTGTGCAGCACATATATACTAGGAATAGATCAGATATTTGTTGATGCTATAGGTGGCAGCAGGATCTCTTCTACTTCTCCTAACCCTAAAATACTCCATAAAAATCATACAGCAAATAAACAAAGCTGCAGTTTAGCTTCACATGTGCCCAGTCTGGTGTCATAAATTGCTCCACATTCAGAATGAAAAAAATTCAACACTTGCTAACAGCATTATAGCTGACATTTTTACTTCTTCCAGGAAGCCAGAAAGCCTGCATCTGACATTTTTCCTTGTCAAAGCAAGCTCTCAAAGCATGGAACACAGAGACTGTATCATGCTTTTCATGGAAGCTAACCAGTAGTAGCATGTAGCTCTTCATTCACTACAGAATGCAAGCAGGTGAAAAACCTAGGTAACAAATCAATAGCCATACATCAAATCTTGTCCTCTGCAGTGGTTTTGTCTGGGCCAGGTTTTGGTAGTGGCTACAGGGGTGGCTTCTGTAAACAAAGAGCTGCTAGAAGCTTCCCCTGTAGCTGATGGGACGAATGCCAGTCAATGCTAAGACAGACCTGTAGCTAACCCAGGCCTGGTCAATTAGTGACTGAGGTAACGCCTCTGTGATTAACACATTGTAGAAGGGCAAGAAGTTGCTGTGTGTTTGCTAAACTGCAACAGAACGTGTGGATGCCCAAAGGAGGCTGTGACTCCATGGGAAGCTCATCCTGTAGCAAGTTCATGGCAGCACCTGGGAGCCCATGGGGAGAGAGGCGCCCAGGCCAGAGCAGGGTTGCTGTCAGGACTTGTGATCCTGTGAGAGAATCAGGCTGGAGCAGTCGGTACCTGAAGGACNTTTCTTCACAAGTTGAGTCTGTTTTGCCTGTGACGCTAACTGCTGAGCGATCTCCCTGTCCTTATCTTGACTCACAAACCTTGTTATATTTCTCTCCTTTGACCAGTTTAGGAGAGACTTGGTGGGCACCTGGCACCCAGCCAGGGCTAAACCATCCCACTCAAGTGTTACTTACTGGATTTAGAAATGGATGCTTATTTTGCAATTACTGCAAGCGAGAGCATTCAAAAACACCCTAGCTGAAGTATTTACAAGAAGAAATCTGGAAAGTGCATACAATGTTGCTATTCATCAGTGATTCTCTCAGTTCAGTAACTTTTAAAAAACACAGAAGAATGCATCCTGGACCAAAACATACCGATATGTCACAAAGGGTGGAGTTTTTTTAATTTTTTTTTTTTTACATCAGTTTTACTTTCCCTCGCTAATCTGGAATTCCACCATTACAACTTTAATTAATAAACCTACTCATCAAGGTTGCCACGTTAGAGCAAAGTCATCAAGAACTACAGTAGTTTTGGATACAAGCACAAAAAAAACCCCAAAAACCATCAATGGTAATACTGGAACAGCTGCTGTTTATTCAATCCTTTGTTCTATATCTCAGGAGATCTGTCTTCATCTAGTCAATACTTCCTGAAGTGTAATAGCAACGTTCATCATGCAAATCCTGGAACCATTTACTTTTACCATTTACTTTTCAGAGTAAATTAGACAAGTGAACTTTCATTCCCTCCCTCTTGACTACTGCTTATCTAGCACCTGCATTGAGTCCAAAGGAAACACCTTAAGCTGCAGCACACCTATAGCAAAAGAAAATATCACAGGTGCTGTGTCTCAATACAAAAGGCTGGGTGACAACACCCTGTGCCTCAAAGAGCCAGGATTTGTTGCAAGGGAGCCTCAAGGCTCCTGCATCCACTTTTCTTCTCTCCACTTCCATGTGTCATGAACCAAGAGGCAGTCTTGCCTCTCCAGGGCAAGAAAGCTTGCTAACTTGGACTATAATTATAGGTAGTCTAAAACAACAACAAAAAAAGAGGTTAGCTGTCCACAAATCTTGCCTCACTGGAAAGATACATTCACCTTAGCAGGTGACTATGGAGCTCTTTGCCAGGACTGATTAAACACAGAGTAACCGTGGTCGGATCAAAGTTCAGGACACACCTGTATAAGAAAACACTTATGTTTGATAGCGGCAACTGAAAGCAGCTCTGCTCAACGCAGAAGCCTGTATCACCAGCACCCAGGCTGAATGGTAGCACTCAGACAGGAATCCTGCACTCCTCCAAAATTTCGTTTCACGTGTAGATAGAAATCAAATTATAAAGAGCCAGGGCTTGAAAAACCTGCCTTCCCACAGCAAGTGAAAAGAGGAGAGGGATGAGTAGGTTGAGTTGGCTTAAGCAACAGAAGCCAGTAAATATTTTGGAAGAGGAGTCAGAGTTTCAGCAAAAGGTGCATCCCCTCCTGCACGTGTAAGGAAAGCTTGGGAAAAGGAAGAGCAAGTCTATGCACACACAAGAAGGATGGGCTTCCTCTATGCCTGAAATGACAGCAGCAAGAAGAACTGATTCACCTGGGGCAGCAGGCAACTACAGGTATATTGTCACAGTCAGCTACACCCACCTTTGTTACCTCACTGAGAAGGATTAACGTTACCAATCTAAATAAACAAATAGAGAAATCAGTAAGAAGTTCAGCATCCAAACTTCTTACATGAGAACACAAATGGTATTTGAAATGAAGGTCTCCCAAACAAGCAAACACTGTGATATTGTTTCTGTCCCTAGGCAAGAGGACTATCTATCTGAAGGGAGAAATGTTTTTGTCTTTTAGTACTTTTTTATCAGCGCACTGATCACTTCTGAACCAAAAGGAGAAAGCCAGCTACGACCAGAAGATGAAGATAATGTGCCTGATGGCACATTTCAAGAGTCAGGGGCAGATTATTTCAGTATAATATGCTTGGGTGAATTCAGAACCAGAACCCAAACTCCACACCACCTTATCAAAGCAGCGTTAGCTGATACACAGGGAAAGAGGTTTTCTCTCTACAAACCTGACATCATCAGCCCTTATAAGTTTATACAAACTACCTCAAATTCTATTTCCAAAGATGCAAATTGTATATTCCATAGTTGTAACTCAAGCTCTACCTACAAATAAATAATTTATTTCAATGTTCCCTAAAAAGAGTACTTCATATCTGCCAGACAATGTCAGACAAACCATCTTTTTACTGAATGACACTTAAGAACAACAAATGGGGTGTGTTCTGACAAGCCATGAAGTAATGGACTAGATGACACAGCTGGAATCAAAAAAAAGAGAGAGGGTCTGAATGCATTCAAATCTAGTTGGGAGTTAAAGCCAGCTTTTAGCTGCTGAACATTTACTCTATATTCCTTTATCAGTTTTCTTTCCTGGGACTTTTCAACTGTCCAATTTTACGACGGAATGTAAAAAACTTAATCAGCCTGAAATCCTACTTCTCAGAATTGGCTCTCACAGTTCTCAGCCATTGGGACTGAAGTTCATAATAGGAATATTATATCTCCCAATTGCCACCTTATACCGTAGGCATTATGTCCAGAGTTTCTCAAGATGTGTGCAACAAAAGAAGATACCTGGATTAATTTCAGTGCAAAACAGTCATTACAGAATCATCTTGAAGACTTCTGGCCCTCTACTTCTCTTGGCCTATAACTTAAGGAAGTATCTCACACTGCAATACATGTTAACCAACACCTGCTGTGAAAGCTAGGAAAACATTCCTTGGCCTATTTGGTTTATTATTACCTTTGATTTTCAAAGAGCTCTTTGATATGATGATTCCCCATTTCTGAAGAGTAATGCCCGAAGCAGTGGTTAAACAGCATAGAACGCATTTTCTTTTCCTTGCCACCTTTTTCCTCCTACTGAACTCTGTGCCTCCCCTGCAGCTTCCACAAGAAAAATTTAAGAGCACTTTAGCCCTCTGGGCTGCCACTGCAACAGGCAGGTGGGCTGGTGATTCCTGCTACAGACTCTCTGAGGGGGCCAGCCTTCTACCTGGCATCATCTTTTTCTTTCTCTCTCTCTGCTCCCAAGGCTGGATGGAGAAGGGTGAGCAATGCTGGGTCACAGAGGGCAAGAATTAATTACTGCATTGGATGCAATTATGGAGGAAGAAGCAGGCTAGAGCATCGGAATATATATGGAAGATACATTCAAGTCTTCTGGATACATCTCTAGCTTCTGGAATTGTAATTTGTGGTACACTAGGAAGCACAGTGGATGCTTGCTGTGATCTGACACCCTTAACCTTGCCTTCTAGCCACCAGGAAAGACAGAGCAGTGAAAGAGATACTTGCTCTGACTTAAGTGGCCATCCTTATTGGATATCCTTATGGTCCTGTAGGTGGGATGAGAATGGGGAAGGAGGAAAATACCATTAGAGAGAAAAATAAAAAGTCAACTTATAAAAATTAAAGAGTTAACCGTTAGGACTTCAGTTTTTCAAAAGCACAGGTGCACAGTTATCAGCAAGTAGGCAACAGAAGAAGATCTATGCATTGCGGGGATTTTATATCAACAGAGAATTCAGTGGTCTTCCAGGAACATTACTGTGCTATTTTAAACACCTTGTAAGTTAGTACACGGCCTGTAAGCTTGTCACTATGCTTTAGGGAGCATTCATTACAAGGAACCTTGGTTGCATTGAAGACTTCTTTTACAGTCTTCAGTTTGGTCCTCAGCATCACAAAAAAGACCGGTCATGATGAAAATTGGATTTGAAAGTGGCTGGGCTTGCACTGTGTAACATGACTTTCAGGTCCATTTGCACATCATTTGGACAACTTCATCACAGATTAAATACATTAAGATTCCAAGATAAGCTGGCCATTCTTTTTTAAGACACTCTTCGGCAGTATAAGACTTCTAGGAAGACAGGATAAAGATAGCAACTACGGTATAAGAACAAAAGATTACAAAACCTCAGAGGGAAAAAAAAAACCAAACCCAAATAACTCAAAAGAGGGCAAACAAGGTGGGGGCGGGGGCAAAATGCACCTTTGTCCTTAGATTATAATAAATATTATAAAAAACAAACTATTCCCATTACCTGTAACTACCTCAAATAATCTGTGCAGTTATTTCTGTTTCAGATTTTCTTTCAGTTCCTTAACTTGGTAATGCCACAGAAATCAAACCTTTGTGCATTATACATTCTCTGAACAACCCCTCTCCTATGCATTACTCAAACATGTTCATTCAGTGCCATAACCCAGCCGCACAGTTTTGAAACACATCCTGGACCACAACGCTGCAATCTAGCATCCTTGTCCAGAACCTCATCAAAGCTCCATTTATGCCAAAGGAAGGTCACCCATTTATTTCATTGCACTATTAAACCACTTCCTATGACTGCTGAAATTCGCCATGTTTACTTACAGCCACAGCACTTAACACTACTAAACCCAGGAAGCATAATGCAAATACACCTATTAATAGACTATTAAACATATGGAGAAAAGATGCTGTGTGGCTGAAGCACAGTATAAAAGTCAAGAAACTGAGGATAGAAGTAAAGCCCTACTCTCTCTAGGACAGGGAAAGGAGAACCGGCTCATCCATCATTTATTTTGGAAGTCATAATTGGCTTACTGTTTATCAACATTTTAGGAGTCCTGACAGTATGTTTCTAGTCCTTTCCCTGAGGTCTCTTTCCCCACACAGGGTGAGTTTGTACCTACACACACAGATGCCACACTCAACACAAACAAGGGAATGAAGAGCAGATGAGTCACCAGCAACTGAAGACAAGTGTGTCCCATTAGTTGATACCACCCTCTTCAGGGAAGAGAAATTTAATCTCTTTACCTAAAATATGTAAAAATCACAGCAACGATGTGCAGATAAACACTGCAATTTGTCCTATATTCCTTCTGGGACAATAGGAATGGCCTTTCTCCGGTGACATTGGAAGTTTAGTTCAACTCAGTAATCAAGGCTAGCTTATTCAGACTGGAGTATTCTTCAAACTACCACTTGATTTACTGCTTAAGGGAAAAAGCAGCAGCGCTTTCCCTGGCCCCTTCAGCACTCTGGCTGTGGTTAACAAACACTCAGGCATGCTGCACTGCCTTAGGAAAATTTGTATCTTTCTTTTTTGATCAAAGCTACATTAAGAATTGCAGTATTCCACTACACCTGCAACCAAAATTAATTGCAAACTAGAAATACCTGAATGAACGTTTTGCTGAAATAAAGTTCTGCTAGTTTCTGCTTGGCATGAGACAAGTAATTTGATAATTCACATGGACTGAACCAAGCAAGGCATACTTCCAGATCTTACCTAATTCAAAGCACAGCATTAGAAGAGACAAAACAATCAGATACACTTGTGTTACTACTGTTTTCTTCAGTATTGTTTAAAATGCTTTTACAGTGTCACCCACAAACTGATAAATTGTGCAATGTATTTTTATCCAGCACATCCTTTTGCCTTATGTAGAAATGATAAATTCTAGAGCTTCATTTTATTTAATAAAATCACTACTATGAAAAAGGAGTCTCTAAGAGAAACTATTCTACAAAGAAAAGTAGATTTTTTAAGCTTCATATGTGTTCTTCCTTTAAAATGGATGGGTGCACAATGCACCGCTGATGGTGCTGAAGTTATGAGGAATAAAACCCTTTTTTTGTGCAAGAAGATACATTTAGGTGCACGTGAGGCCAATAGGCACGTGGCTCTGGCATGAAGTACCAACTCAGAAGGCACCCCAAACTAAAATGCTCATCATATCAAATCAAGGTAATATATATTCAGTTGATTTGTTCTCTTAGAAGGCAAATGCGAGCACAAAAGAATGACTTCATTACTAATTACATCTGTTGCATTGTAAAGGGGTTGACTTCAAAAGCTTGAACTATTTCATGGATTTTTGTACTTGAGTACAGAAAAAGGAACAGTTTCCAGATTTTTCACACAGCAGGAAAGAAATTTGCCTGTGCAAAACAAGACTATCCCAAACAAGTGCTTACTCTTGTAATGGAAAGCAGAAAGTTCAAAAGGTTAAATATTGTATGATGTGCACCATACAATCTCTTCTGTTAAATTGCTACAAGAAATTCAAGTCAACACTATGTTTATTCAAATAATCCCAATAGATAAAACCACATATTTGAAACACTAAAACATAAAAAGTTGCAGTTTCCATATTGTAAAGGCATTAATTTAACAAAAGTGAAACATTAATATGAGAAGTTTGCTACCGACACCTTTATTTACAAGAAGAAAAATAACACAAAACCACAACAAAAGAATAAACTTTGGCACCCTGAGAAACAAATGGTTTAAACCAGTATGACTTCTAAGCAAACAGCTACCCCACAACACAACTGCACAAACCCTGCACAACATCAGGAATACTTCTAGTCATCACTATTTTGGACATTCTCACTGAAAAACAGCTCAAAAGCAAAGAGAAGCCTACCTGCTACGTAACTGAAGTTTACACAAAGATCACAGAAATGCTTTATTGGTCTCAGCAAAGCAGACGTTTGTTTGCAGCACATTAATACCACAAGAATAATCAGCTTCCTCTTGATCAAAGGAAAACAGACACAAACACATGAAAGCAGTAGCAAAAATCTCCAGATATCGCAAGTGTGGAAGAGAAACTGATGTCCCAGAATTTAGGGCAAAACATCTCCACATGGTTTGATCTGACATCTGGCAAGCAAAAGTGATTTATGCAAAGAATACAGTAAATGAAAACAAGCACATACTTCACAAGACTTCATATTGCAGAGGATACATTAAATAGTTAAAGAAAAGTATAACTATTGAAGATAATTAAGAGTTGCAGGAAGAAAAAGAAGAAGAAAAACAATATGTGATCAACAGACATTTTTAATATGCAGGAAGCCTGAAACGTATATGCATTATGTAGGTACACACACACAGAACACACAAGACAATTCAAAAAGAGAAGTAATTCTATATGAAACATTTTGACTACTACTTAACTGCAAGAAGTACTTTCCTAAGATCCTTACAACATTCAGAACCACAAAGAGTACTGCATCTAGGGCTTTAGGATCTTGACAGCTTCATGATACAAATGAACAAAACTTTTAAAAGCGTACTATGCAAACGTCAGACACAAAGTCTGGCAGATATGTTACAGTATTTTCAATAACATCATAATAATCTTAAATTTCTTTAATAGGGTTTTTTTTGGCATTTTAATAGTTAGGTAAGTTTCCACTTTCTGAAACTCACTGGCTTATTACCTTTACACCCTCGTGCATCATCATCATCACTGTGGAGATAACACAGCAAAAGGTATTTCTCAATATCCTATCTAAACTCTGTCCAGGGTAACAATATGCTGTAAAACACCTCTGTGAATATCCAAGATTTCAAGTCACTTTCTTCACTGTGTAAGTTGCTTGAACGCAAGTATGTTGCACATACCGTGCTCTCACATGCACTAACCACAAAAAATACACAACTAATACTTCAAATTGTGATGGAAATACCAAACACATCGAAATAACTCATAAGTTATGTAAATGTCAAAAACCTTGCAGGCTAAAAAAACCAAGAGAACTTTGGTTCTGAGTAGTGCAATAACCTTGGCTGAGTTACAGCATTACTACTCCTTCCATTAACTAAGCATATTATCGACATTTTCCCTCTCAGTCTGAAGGATTCAATTTAACGAGAAAGTTAAATTTGTGTTTACTACAGATGTGTATTTAACATACTTACTGACCTAAACAACTGTACCACGGTACACTGAGAGCTGAGGTATAACCTGTCAAACACACACCACCTAAAAGCTAACTACATGAAACAGGACCTAGAATAAGCACAGACAAAACACAAAGTTACCACGGCTGAGAATAACTGTGAGTCTATTAAAGGAGGAAGATGGAAACGGGGAGAAGATAATTTGAGTTGGTTGTCAACCAACACAGTTAGCATTCCCATAGTTTGCATTAGTTTCTTATCAGCTGTATTTCCTCTCAATCTGTACAGTCCAGTTATTTATAAAAATTCTATACAAATGATACTTTAAAATTAAACAAAATAACACAACACCTAAGTAGACACAGAACATCAACTGAGCGTAGCTGGTTCTAGCATCTGCTCAGCAGCTTGAGCCAGTCACAAATAAAGGGCTGAACATACTGCAATGCCCTGTCAGACAGCCGGTGCAAAAACCAGATTTCATGACGGGTGGTCAAGATAACTGGAACAGAGAAGAATCAAACAAGCTACTCAACACTGGGACTTTCCTGCAGAGGTGAAACACACAGGAAGGAAGATTTTTTTTTTTTTTTTAAATCACCTGAATGGTCCATAATTAAACAGAATTAAAAGCCTTGCTCTTATTTTTGTGTAGTAATGCACGTGAAAGACAGAAATGAGTAAGATTTTAAAAGCATTTCCCCTGTCGGTCTTGCTCCACATACATTAAGAGACCACTAACTAAGAAAGTTCTAATTGTGTTTTATTTATTCATGAGACAAAGAAAGAGCCATACTACAATCTTCATACAAGATCAACATGCAGGATATGCAGTTTCATTTACATTAAATATGTACATGCTCTTTCAATTAGCAAAGCTAAAAATAATTACCTAATATATGTATTAAATAAAGGCATTCCTGTTGTCTTTCCACTGCCATGGATATCTCAGCTACCAAAGCAAAAGAAGACATAAGAGACCATATAACAGTGTCTTGCAAACATCAAAGTTTTCAGATGCTTCACGTTCCTAACACGTACAGTTCAAGCGATGTACCTTCCTTTTATTTCCCCAATCTTGGCACTCAAAGGCAAGACGTTTTTCTTCACTGCAATTTAATGAAACTTAGTTTCATTCTTAGTTGGAAAGGGATCTGACTTTTTTCTTTTTGAAAGGCCAGAAGCAAAGTCTGTCAGTGTTAACAATATTTTAAAATGTTAAACCAATAACCTTGAGAGGTTGCAGGAAGCCAAATTGCTCTGAACTAAAACCACTACTTGCAAATGGTAACATCACATGAAAAGCAGCTCGTGAAGTATCCTCGGTGATAAACAACTTTGAATGTCCATATATGAGAAAAAAATAATACAGTACAAAAAAAAACCCTCAAACCAGTATACTTTCTTTAAATAATTTTGGTTAATAAGAAATCATTTGGAAAAGCACTGCTATTGAGAAGAAAAACCCACACAGCATTTTTAAAGAACATACAGCTGAATTCCTTTCACAAAAACTGTTTGTGATACGTGCTTTAAGCTGGCACAACAGGTAATTTTTTTCTTAAATCCTTTCATGACTGACCAGCTTTCCTGTAAGGGGAAAAAATTGTATTTTGCTACAAGTATTCAGTATATCAACCTCTCAGAATGTACATTAAGCAAATTTCACCAGGCAGCAAAAGGGGAAGACGAGAGATTAAATATCATTTGAAAGACAAACTGCTCAATAGTGAGTCATAACCATTACTACAGATGGCAGTGGCAATAACGCCTACTTTTTGGTCACTTAACACTCTCCTTGACAAAAAGATTCCCACAATGTTTTCTCAGGCTGTGGCATTTCTACTTGTTCAACACATGCCTTTAGAGTTTTGGCAAAGGGATACACTGGAGTTCTGAAAATGTTATTTGTTCGTGCCACAGAATTTTGCTCCTTTCTGCAGGATTATAAACCACTGAACAGTAACCTCTTCCCTGGTAATCAAGAGATGCAAATACCTTCCCCTTACTGCAGGCTTGTTTGTTACAAGCTTTATCTGGGCAGACAGTCCAAAGCAATGGATATGATAAATCGGATGCCTCACTTCCACTGTCATCCCAGCAATACTCTAAGCACTGGAGAACCCTAAAGATCATAACTGAAATGCTGACAGAGAACTACAAAGTTTGGGAAGGGGGATGTTGGCTGCAGCCACAGCCTGTCTCTGGGGCAGCATTCCTTTGCAGGACAACACAGAGGGAAAGTGCATTTGACTTTTGTTTGGAATACAGAATTAAGATTCTTCTCATCCTTACGAGCAAGGTAAGGACTCCAGGACCACGATGTACAAACAAACACGTGAATTATGACAGCTTCTTTTCCACATCGATGTTAAGATTTACATCAGTAGCTGTTGTGCTTGCTACAAAATTGGTAAATTGCGTCGCAGAAAAAAACCTCAAAAGGTCTCATTCTCTACTGTAACAGATCCAAATCCCATCCACACTGTTGTTTACAAAACACACCACACACAAAAGACAATCTTTTACCATCACATCATATGTTATCTTCTAGCAGCCAGTTCTAACAAAATAACAGATTTGGCTGAGACCACTCTATGCTGCCATGCTTGGGTATTAGCATTCGAGTGTCAAAGTCTGACCACATGTGATTACATCTGTCCCTGCCTGCCCATGTTCTACAACACATGAGCGTTTGACATCGTCTTTAATTATACTACATGCTGCCTTTTCTATGGATTTTCGGTTTCATACAAGGTGAAAAATAGATGATATCCTGGTCTATATAATGAGCAAAGGTGGGGTTTTTTTGCCTCTTTTGCCTCTGAAGCTGCAAAGTATAAAACCACAAGAACAACAACATCAGGGAAGTACAAGTGAGTATTGGGCAGATTTCCTTAGGCTTTAGAGAGGATGCAAAAAAAAAAAAAGTCACAAATATTAATTCTGTGCATTAATTTGTTTTCCTCCTCTCTTCCACGTGAAACATTAAAAAAATGGAGACCCAAGGTCCAGAAGTACTTGTCTGTCTAAATGCATGACCTTACAGCAGGAGCTGTTAACTGTTGAGCACAGGAAGAGGGTATAAAACACAGGCATTCCTGGCTCCATCCTTGGCTCCCTACACAGCGTTACCTCAGAGAAGTCAAAGACTCTGTCTGATTCATCTTCCCACTCCATAAATTTGGCATAATAATACTTCCTTAACTCCTAAGGCAATTGTAATGCTACTTTTAGAAACTAGAAGTGGCTTAGGACAAGAGGGAAATTAATTCCCTCTTACACCTCAGGTTTAGATGGTTTGCCATCCACAAAGCAAAGGCCCTATGTCAGATAATTAAAGTAAAAGTGTAACGAGCAGCTGCCTAACGCCTTAATCACCGCTCATCTCATACATCGAATCGGGGAGAGGTCATATGAAGAAAGAGCAGCCAGACCCACCCTAACACCAACACGCAAGACCGAGGGCTCAGGTCGCTACCACCAGCCTTTTGCCCCAGCACCTGCTGGTGCTGGAAGGCTCGATCCCACATCATATGCAATGCCACAGTAGCCTCCACGACACCTCTCACACCCNTCCCCTCCCCTCCCCTCCCCCGGGGGGCTCTGGCAGCCCTGGCCCGGGGGGCGGGAAGGGACGGGACGGTGCCGGTGACAACCGAGGGAGACGTGCCGGTGAGCCGCCGCCGTTGTCCGGCACCTTGCGGGCCCGCCAGGCTCATCCCTTACCTGTCGCCCGCGGGTAACTGCGCGTAGCCCCCGGCTCCGCCATCTTCCTCGGACGGTGGCCACCGCCGCGTCCTACGCCGCCGGCTCTTCGCTTCNAAAAGTTACGCTCACCCAGCAACGAGGAGGCACCTCAAAAGGAGCCGTGCCTATACAAGGGCTCCGAGCGAGGCGTTTGCGCTCCCCGATACCAGCTCAACCAGTTTGCTGCCCAGGTTGGCCAAACCAGCGCAGGCAGGCCCAGGCACCGCCGAAAACGATGTTTATTAATCGGTTCCCCTCCCCGCTCTCCTCTTCGGGGCAAAAACCCACGCTGCCGCCCTCCCCGTGAGCAACCGCCGGCATTCGGGGAAATCGCGGCGGCGGCGGCGGTGGCGCACGCGGCCGCCTGCCGAGCCCGCCCCGCCAAACAAACGCAGCCTCGCGGCAAACGCCTCCCGCGCCACAGCGGCGGCACCGGGAGGCGCGGGAAACGGCGCGCGGGAAAGGGCACGCGGGAAAGGGCACGCGGGAAAGGGCACGCGGGAAAGGGCACGCGGAGGGGGCTCTGCCCACACTGCCTCTGCGCTTCTTCCCCACCGCCGGTACCGGTGCCGGTGCTCCCCGCCCCGCGGCGGCCCCGAGCCCCGACAGAGATGGCGGCTGGACCCTCCCGCCGCCGCCGCCCCGGCCAGCTCCTGCCGGGCAAGCAGGGGAGAGACCCTCGCCTGCCGCCCCCCCCCCC